>JAWWEO010000084.1:0-59837 GCA_035582975.1 Ormyrus labotus | reverse complement strand
CGGAAAAAAGTGGAAGGACTTCAATAACGTCACAGAGAGTGGGGGGTCGTCGGTCCACCTCTTTATCTTACACCGTGACCGCAGATCAACTGTAAACACTTAGTCCGAGCACTTATAAGTATTCTCTTCGTAGAGCGATTTTATGATAGTGCTTACCAATACTTGTTTACTAAAAAAAAGTTTGTTTTTAATTTAGTGCTTTTCAACTAATAAGGATCAACTAATAAGGATACTAATAAGGAGAATATCTGACATTCGAGTCATAAAACTGGTGCAGCCTTGTTTACTTAACTCTTCTCACCTCGTCGATGAGTACTATTGACTTCTTGGTTCTAGTATTTTTCTTAAAATTTAGGACCTGAAAAAAGCTTTTAGTAATTAATTAGACAAGATGGAAATCGAAACTTGAAAAAAATAGTTGGCTTCATTTTTCGTTTACTCGGCACAACAAGAAAATAGTACTTTTTAAAAATACAATTAAACGTATTTTGTAGTTGAAGTCTTAAACTACAAAGCACCGTTTTTTATTTTAACAAAAAAAGGTTTATTAACAATTATATAATTAATTGAAAATAGTGTTCAGATCAGGCATGATGGGCACCTCGAGTCGGGCACGATGGGCACGATGGGCACGTGGAGACTTAGAGCATCGTCGAACCGCCTCTGCGCAGGCGCTCAGCTGATATGTCTAACCCACAAAATCACGAGTCAAAGACAGTTTGATTTATTCCTATTTACTTTTTATTGTTAATTACTTAGTAGGTATTTTTATAAAAGGGATACTAGAATATATTAAAAATAAAAACCTTCTTCTTTTAATTTTTAATAATAACTTTTTTAAATGGTTAGCAAATCGTAATTTTTCGATTGACTCGAAAAGTTAAATTTAGATTTATAAATAAAAAAATATTTATTAAAGTATTATATTGTTATTTGTGAAATATTGACAAAAGTAAATAAAAAATCATATATAAAAATAAAACATTTATTTATAAAATAAGTAAAAACATAATATATAAAAATTGTTACTTACATATTTTGTTAATTTTTTATAAGTATAATAAAATTTTATTCTTAAAAAAAATAAATATTTTACTATTTTATTTAATTTACGCATTTTTTACTTTTATTATGAATGAAAATAAAAAAAGAAATTAGAGAGGTCCCAGCGTTTGGGTACCGTGCAGTGTGCTCATCGTGCCCGCCGCCGTGCCCAATTCCACCCGCCTGTCGGGCACGTTGGGCATTTCTGAAGAGGTTTACTTTTTCAGTTTTAGTATACACTAAAATTGAAAAAACAATTATTTTAACTATTCTAAATCTACGAGAGTTGATCTATTGACTTCTTTTTTTTTTATTGTTTAAATTTTTTAAATCTTAATAGCAATATTGAATTAAAGTTAGGGTGCCCATAGTGCCCAACCCTCCCAAACGTAAATCATAATTTTTGACTAAACAAAAATTCATAATAAAATTTGGACAAAAAATGGTTTGTAAGTTTTAAAATAGTACTGTTCGACACGGGTGTGGAAGTTGATTATTTACCTCGTGAGACATTTTTTGCCCGAGCGAAGCGAGGTAGAAAAGTCTCACGAGGTAAATAATCAACTTAAACACTAGTATCGAACATTATTTTATACTATGAGCACCGAAAAATGACGTTAAAGTCGAGATTTTGAAGTTAGAGAGGTATCAATATTCAGATCACACAGTCTCTGTCACTGTCAGATTAAAAAATTGGAACTTGTAAGAGCGTAAAAATACAAAGCATGTTGTGCAGTATTTTAACACTGCATCAGTTACTATGTAATGTCATTTGAAAATTTTATATGTAATGTAACTTTTCGAAGCCTATAATTAGTCAGACATTGAATCGAGTCTCTATGTGCTGTAAGACAATAAGAAAAAATAGTTCCCTTTAAATAAGTTTATTCTTTTTATATTTAAAAATAAATTATTTGTGTTTTAAAATTTTTATGCTTTTATCTTTTTTCAGACTCTAATTATTTAATTCAATTAGTGCAGAGTGAAAAAGTATGTGGGTAATTAAAGTGTAGCAATGCATGTATATTTATATACTTATCTAATATGATTACGCGTTTCGAAAGAACAGAAATAAATGTTTTTCTTAGTTATCGCATGATGTTTACGGAAAATAAAATAAACGTAATTTCCTCGAAATAAGTAGAGAATTCTTTAACAATAATTCAATTTTAATATTTAAATTTAGTATTTTTTCCAGTCTATTGCCTGGTAATTATTTTGTCATTGAGTATTTTATATCCGTTTAATAAATAAATAAATAAATAAATTATGTGCATTTTACTATTAATAGTGAAATCTAACGCGTTTCGCGCGCACTATTTTTTTTTTTTCTTTTGTTGCGCTTACTATTTTTCCGCCAATCACATCACGAATAAACTGATTTCACTTTCCAGTCCATCAATTTTTTAAAGAAGGATTTTTATTTTGATAATCTAATTTTAGTATTTATTAATTAATTATTTAACTACGCATCCCCTTTTCGGGTATTAGCGACAGGATTCACTATAGTCAGTAAGTTTTGAATCCCGTATTTTTCTATAGGGTGAATGCAGTCAACGGTTAGATTGCCGCCACCAAAAAATCTGGTAAACATTTTTTTCGATGTTTCCGAAAATTTCGAACTGACAGGCGAATTCGAACCCGCACTCTCAAGTAGCCTTGTTTTGGGAAGCAAAGATAAATATTCTTATCATAATATATAATTTGAGAGTCTAAACCCAAAAAATGTTTAAATTTGGAACGTTATGATGAGAGTATAAATCAATTATGTACTTGAAGGGGATTAACAGAAAAGATATAAAAGTGAATTTAGTAGAATTTGTTGCCATTGAATCTTTTCAACTGCAACAAAAGCTACATTACCAAAGTACATCTGGTGACTGGGGCAGCGTTTATATTCAAGACTCAGATATTAGATATTTTCCTTATAAATTTATATTTGTTATTGTTTATGCAAAAATCGAATCTATCGGTGAGAAATTGATAAAGCGTTATCAGCTGATTTCAAAATATAAAAACTATATTCGACAAATATATAAGCAACGAAATAATTTGCAGACTTAATACATAATTTATTTAATTTAAAATCTTTATTACTTAAAAAATAAACAATTTTCTAATTTATCTAAACTTTTACACAAACGTACTTGTTTGTTGTATGTTTACTGTGCAAGGCAATACAAAAATCAGCGATATTTTATTGATGCTGAGATATATTTTTTAAAAAATACGCAAGACTCCGAATTGCCATTATTATTGAAAAGCATTTTAAACACACAATTTGTTGCTAATATTGGTCGAATATTTACTCTATATAATATTGATAATAGTAATTTCCCAATGCTTTAACAATATTTTGCCATGTATGCGATTTTTGCACACTCAAATATAAAAATGATTTGAATAGATGATTTTATATAATCAACAGCCATTCTTGTTTACAGGTGTAAAATACTTCGATAAACAGTATAACATATTTTCAGAATCAAAGCAATATATCGACATTTTGTCGCTTTTCCAAGTGAAAAACAATACAAAATAACGATGTCTTTAAAGTTCGATGAAACAATAGTATGCTTCTTTTAATTAAAAAATTTACTATTAGATGCAAATTATAGAATAGTTATAACTAATTCTTTTTTACCTTTAGAACACAGAGAATTTCCGAATCGAAAATAATATTTTAATTGGTGCAGAGTTCACGTATGAACTAGATGCTAGTAATATAGGTGAAATTTTTTTGGATGCACTTAATAAGAAACCAAACAATATAGCCCAGGTACACGTTTTTTTAAGTTTTAATGATTTTTTGATTGACTTTAAAACGTAGCGGCAGACAAATTAAAAAATACTTTTATTTTAATTATTCGAGTAATAGATACAGCAATAAATTTTAATAATCATTCAACTTTTTTTTTAAATTGAATTTGATGACTCAATGCATTAATTTGAGAAAAAAGATGATATATCTTATATGCTTGCGTTATTGCACATTGTTCAGATACATGCAGATACTGGCAAACAGACCACTTATGCTGAAATTAGAGATCGAAGTGTGCGCTGTGCCATTTGGTTAAAAAAACAAGGAATTGGTAGAGATGATATAATAACACTTTGTATTGGCCATCACTTGGATACATGCATTCCTATGCTTGCGTCATTGTATAATGGGTTTATTTTTAACCCTTGGAGCACTGAAATATCTCCAAGTAATAATTAAGTATAAAGTTTTTAATTAATTAAAAGTGAAGTCAAAGTACAACTTTGTAAATATTAGTTATAGACATATTTTAAACAAGTGTGAAACCAGTTGATATATTAAGCGAAGGATATTTAACTCCACTTTTGACATCATTAATATAGTTTAAGAGTATAAAAATCACTTCTAAATTTTAGCAACGGCACAACGTTTAATGCAAGTATTCAAGCCCAAAATTGTCTTCGCTAGTGAAAACAAAGTCGAAATTCTTCATGCAGCTGCAAAATTGGAAAATGTAGATGTAAAGATTATCGTTTTGGGCAAACATCCCTATGCGCAATCTATGGATGAGATAATTGAGTTGCAAACTAGTGAAGAAGTAGAGGCTTTTGTACCTACTGAAATTCAAAACCCCAGAGAAACCGCCGGATTAATAATCTTATCATCTGGTACCACTGGATTTCCTAAAGGTGTAGTCCATTCTTACGATTCAATGCTGAAGTTTATTAGTTGCTTTGATGAGTACCCAATGAAAGATGTGTGTTTATGGTACTCAACTACTGCATGGATTACCGGTACCGTCTATATATTAAACTCTTTTCTTTGGCAAGGAACTAGAATTATTCACTCGAAATTCCATATCGATGAGACATGTAAAATCATTGAAAAATTCAAGGTATGCTTATTAATAAATTAATAAAAATTGCAGAAATCATTTTAATAAAAAAGTTAATTCAGAAAGCATTATAATTTTCTCCGAAATAAACGTCATAACTTTATTTTGTGAGAGATAAAAATAAATTAGAATTTATAAAAAAAATAAAACTATTGCGGAATAGAGGTAAACAAATATACCTATAGTCAAATGACTTTATTTTTTCTGCAGAAAAATATTAATAAATATATTTAAAAATTGAAATAATGTATTCTATTCGTAATATATTGTAGGTTCGTCATATATACCTTAGCAAGGTACTGATAGTTTATTTATGTAAAGCGAATATTTTTGATGAATATAATTTGAAGTCATTGGAATTAATCACAACAGCTGGTTCTAAGATAAATCCAAAAGTGCTGCAAGAATTTAAGCATAAATTCTCATTCGCTTCTGTAATGGAATTGTTTGGTAAATTTATTTTACATTGATTTTTTATTTGAAGTTTAACCCTTAGCTGGCCCTTTGGAGGCTCAGGGACCTCAGCTTAATTGAATTGAAATTTAAATTGATTCCAAATTATTTTTTTATATTTAAAATAATATTTAATGAAATTCAAAATTCTTGGGAATTGTTATAACAATGTTATAACAAATTAAAAATATCCTCGTGACACATCTTTTAATGGTTGAAATCTCAGAAGCCTCATAGAGCCAACTGCATTATACCCAGGAAATGTGTTAGCTAAGGGTTAATTAAACATCAATATATTACGTAAAATTAATTAAACTTTAATACAAATGCAATAGGCAATTCGGAATTAGGATGGTGTTATATATATCAAAGACGAAAACACAATGATAATTATTCTCTTGGTTTTGTAAGGCCCAGCGTGCAATTAAAATTTATTGATCTCAATACTAAAGAACCTCTTGGTCCAAATCAAGAAGGGGAACTGTGCGTAAAATCAGAAACTCGAATGCTTGGATATTATAAAAATCGAGAAGCAACGGAGGAAGTTTTTGACGATGAAGGTATAAAAATCCTTTCATTAAATCTATAAAAAAGTTCATTTAAATTAGCATAGTAAAAGTACATGTATATAGTACATTATGCACATAAAATATATAAAAATAATTTCAGGATGGTTTCATACCGGAGATAAAGTGTACTATGATGAAAAGGGTGAAATCTTTTATGTTGAAAGAATTAAAGAAATAATGAAGTTTCGAGATCACCAAGTTTCTTCTGCAGAACTTGAAGAAGTTCTTTCTTCGCATCCTGCTGTCATGGAAGTGGTAGTGCTTCCCGTTCCTCATGAAGAAGATGGAGATCATCCAATGGCTTTCGTTAAAAAATCACCTGGCTCTAACGTAATGCTTCGGTCAAATTTTTCTATTTACATTGCTAAAAATGATCACATCATTCAATTTTGCATTTCCATTCAGGTAACAGAGGCGGAACTCGTAAAACTATCTGCCACTTTAGGAGAAGTGAAAAAATTGTGGGGAGGTGTTCAGTTTCTGGATGAATTACCAACGACTGCTAGTGGAAAAATTTCGAAGGCTACATTACAAGAATGGATTAAATTAAATAAAAACAAATTAAATATCGCAACGTGATTTTATTGCTCGAACTTGTTAGAAATACATTTTAAGTATTCTAATGCGTCTGTAAATGAGTTATTTAATAGAATTAAATTTAAATAAAATATCATATTTATATAATAAGTAGTGACAACATTTTTTACACAATTTATTTTATTCTGGTTTTAAAAGTTATCTAAGAACGATTATCTTACCTCGATAATTAAAGTTAACTTTGAACGTAGAAATCCTCATTCTACGCAATTATCGCAACTTTTTGCATTCATCAGCTTCATTTCCTCGCATCTGATCCACAGAAAGAACTATTAGCGGCTCTCTCTCTTTCTTCGCTCTCGTAACTCTCTCCTCTCGATCACACCAAACGTTTCTCTCCTCGCTCTCCGAAAAGCGTTGGATAAAAATGTGGGCGGATGAAAGATCCCGTCAATCTTCCCTGAGAGCTTCCATTCGCGAAAGTACTTTTTTCACCGCGAGAGATTCTGCTACGGGACGTTTAGCCTTATACACGCCATGTACTTAGCGGAGCGTTTTTGCCGTCTCTCCTTTTGCCTCTGGGTCTATATCTCTTCGACGGAAGGAGCAGAAAAAACGGAAGAGTGCAATTTTTAGGTTTTACAATAAGTGATTGTTGAAGCGAGTTAAAGATTTTGCATCGTCTTTTTTACGATATCTGTAAATGCTATTCTAAAATTTGTTCAAATTTGAAGTAAAATAAAGGTTACGTTGACCACAAAAATTTTTTGTTCGTGATTAAAATATATCCTTTATTAAATTAAAGAGCAAAAGGCCTCTTTTTTTCCACGGATCGAAAAGTTTTTTCTTTTCTTTCTTTTTTCTTTATTCCACGAAAATTGCGTTAGCGAGGGCGGAATATCGCTAGTTAAAATTGAAATAAATAGAACATTTTTAATAGGTGAAATTTAGTAACATTGAATATCTGTTTGATTGAAAATGAATAATTTCCTTTTCATGTTGAATTCGAGTTTCTAATAATTTAGATTAAAGTTTATCGTTTAAAATTAATTATATTTTAGCAGATAATAAGTTCTCAAAGCATTTTTATTTTTTCTCAAAGTAATCTTTTACAATAAGTTAATAAGTGATACCAGATAAGAGAATAACACGACTGATTCGAATCTCGGCTGTATCTTACTATATTTTTTTCACCGATGAACAAAAATGTTTATCTCTCTTTTTATTGCGAATCGTAATGGGTGTTGCGGTTCTGTGTGTGTATGCAATATTTTACGTACGACTCAATAGCGAATAAAGAAAACGGAAATTTATAAGCGATAAAAGTATACTATCCAATAAAGGGCCAGCTAAGATTTACGAGCCATGTAAGTTGATTCGAGTGATTGTCCAGCAGCATTTACGCGCAATATTTTTCAACTGCTTTCCTGATATTTATCCATTTATAAGACTGGCCATCCGAGATTTTCGAAAGCTTCGTCCGAACTTTGGCGGCATTCCGGAAACTTAAGATCCGTGAAGTTTTATTGCCAAGGGAATTTACGCTAAGGGTGCATTTACGCTCGCGTTCGAACGATGCTTCGAACATTTCGAATTGTTGGGGATTCGAAGTTTACAAGATAGGGCACATTTTCATTGCAGAGCTTCTTGGCAAAAGTACAAGTCCATAATTTAGGCGGATAACTGACTAATTTCAAACATTTTGGACTTTATTTACTAATAAAATTAGGAATCTTTGGGCTAATACCGAATTAAATCTTGCACTTTCAATTAATCTTTATTTCAAAGTATCATTATAAGTATTTGCGTAAATTACAACAAATCGATTAAGCGCATGATGCACATCATCCACAATATTTGCAGAATAATTATCTTTGTAACATTTTGTTTTCGAATAACTGTTTACAGTTATTTACCTATAGTTTTGAATTCATTTATCGTAATTGATAAGTTGCCCACAGAACCGTGCAAGTTATATCGCAGAATTAAGATAATGATCTGATCAAGTTTTCGCTGTGAAGCAATTTAGCTACCGCGGAAATTCTGCCTACATCATGTTTTCTTGAAAGACGTTAAGGAGCTTTTGCTGGCTCATCCCCATTTTGATAAAAGCTGCGTTCTCTCTACTTGACATAAAATTACAAAATTTTAGAAAACGTCTACATGAAACATGTGCTTTTATAAAATTCTAAATAATATACACCAGATCAGTTGTGCACAGCAAGTAGTAAAAGTACTATATCTACTGAATGAATCGAAAAGTTAGAGAGAATATTCGTAAGAAGTCGATATTCTTGAAAAACGAATAAAAGTGTTTCTGAAAAAGAGGCAAAAGAATCAATAATAATTAAATATTCTTCCAACAAAAACCTCGGTACAGAACGAAAGTCACATCAAAAAGAAGAAAAGCTTTCCGAATTTGAAAATTGGCGAAAATTCCATGAAGACCACGTAACCGTTAAAAATAAAAAGTAGGTCAGTAAGAGCAGCGGCGAAAAAGCCGAGCGGCGGCAAAGAAAAATTCTCGCGGAGCATCGGGCAGGTACATCGATTTAAATACGCTTCGCTGTCTCGATTCCCCGTCAGGATTGGCTGACGTCCGTTCGATAAATGGCCGCCGTCGCGACGGTCATCGGGGCTGCAAAATTCCCTGTAATGGCTCCGTGTTCGCGGACCTTTACACGGTGTGCCCGCTTGTCACTGACGCTGCGAAAGTGCGAACCGATGTCTCAACGTCAGCAGCAGCGCGCCAAATGAGCACCGAACTCTTTCGAATCCCCCGTCTGTATTTTTTTTTTATCGAGCCGATTTTCGGCAACTGCCACGTTATTTATAGAAGCAAATCTCACCTGGAGCGGTGAAGGACGTCTAGAATAATTGTTATACTATTGCTTAATTAAAATCGTATTTTTCCAAGAAAAAAATCTTTCGTTTCAGGCGTTAATGAGATTATCTCTGCATGTAACTGGAAAATGATTTTGAATAAGTAGTAATAATTTAAAATGCGTTTTCTGCATAAAGATTATATCTGAAAAACTCAAACATAATTTTCAGTAAGAGTTTTGGAAATAAAGAATAATTACATCTGACATTTTTCATGTAGTTTACTGATATGGTTTTTCATAAGCTAATAAAAATGTGTCCTCAGTAAACATTTATGAATAATTTTGAAACGATCGACATTGATTTGCATTGAATAAAAATGTTATATTATTATAAATGGATATTAATCAATAAACTTTGTCACAATTATACGTACTTTTTGTAATGAATTTATATTATTTATATTGATTTCACTTTTTTCATAACCCGATTAAATTACAAAGTTTTAATAATTAATTATTTACATAAAATATAAAGTGTCACCGTAAAATGAATTATTCATTCAAAATTGCCTTTCACAAATATTGTCTGCTGCAAGCAAAAGACAAAGCATATTAAATAATTCAACGTGATCTCTCCTCAACGCATTATTGAATCGAAAATGTTGCAAATCGAAGCATAAATGAATTTTGCTTTTTTTAAATATTTAAATAAACAATACGATATACTATTGAACTCGAAAGATGTTAAATTTAAAAATTTTTTTTAAATGATAATCGACTCTTTTTATAGCAAATTAATAAGCTTTCTAGCTTTCATAGAATGAAATTTTATTTAATTTGGAAACATTTTTTCATCACTTCATTATTTTATGATTTGGAGCTTACCAAAAAATAGAAAACAAATATATCTTGTGAACATTCAAAAAGTGTTATGTATTATTATTTTACATTTTCTTTAGTCGAATTAAAGTGCAAGAAATTGCCTCTGCCATAGCTTATTAATTTCTTACAGTACTTACAGTGTCTGGTGCATAACTTCCGTTGAACGCACGTCCACACAAACTTTCTTCATCTATATCAGCCAAGTCTTGCTAAAGGCCAGCATCGTTGAGAGCTTGTTTTTAATAAAAAATTAAAATAGCAACCCTGCGTAGAGTACGGACGATTGATGCCTGAACCTGACCTCAAGCTTTCCATTTAAAATGCACGAGAAGCCCCTAAACAGGTTCAGCACCGTAATCGGAACACTTACCTTACTTTATCTGTAACGGATTTTATATATAGGATCAGTTAATTATTTAATCTATGTTAAAACAATAGTTTAAATTTTACAACATTAAGAAACTGAATTGTATAAAAGTAAATTAAAACGAAATTTAAATAAAATCTTCAGATGCATCATTTGCCTTTTATTCAATATTTTTAGTTAAATGAAAATAAAAGAAAAAGAAGGGGGTTTCAGAGCTACAGTTTCTCTTTATATTATCAACCAGTTTCTTTTTTTGTGCACTCGACAGTTTGAACTGGTAAAGAGTTAAAACCGTTCAATCCGAACTAAGTGCTTAATTTTCTATCAGGATTGATGCAATGCTTCATTTTCTATCAAGTATTGTATGTGGGATAATTGATAAAGTTCTCTTCTACAAAACCATTTGCCAGCTGATGTGTCTAATCTAGTGGAAAACGGGAAACGTTTACGGCTTATGGAATAAAAACTCAAGACAAGGATTATTTATAAAGAATAAAATAATTTACTTTTTTAATAATACTTAATTTCTACAAGTAAATAAAATTAGTAAAATATTGTGAAATGTTTAATATATTTAAGTATATTAAATTTTGGAATACAAATCATAGAAATTGTCCTCATATCATATAATATAGTAATTTGTAATAGATTATTTTTTTCCGTGAACATAATAATTTGGCTAATAATTGTAAACACAGCAGGAAGTACCTTTTTACTTGCAAAACCGGGTATTCTACTTACCCAAATTTATTTTTATCATCTATATTTACATAATCCATATACAGAAAAAACGAGTCCCCGCTATTTAGCTTGAAATCTGAAAGAATGGCGGATAATACCGCAAAAGCTCCTAGGGCCACTCAGCTAAATCAGCCGCTTGTCTGTTACAGAGGCCTGGAGCACGCGGACGTACTGCTGCAAGGAGGACGGCTGCAACGGCTCGTCGGACTTGGGTCCCTCGGCGCTGCTGCTCTCGGCGCTGGCGGTCCTGCTCCTGCCGCGCCGCGGCTAATGCTAAGCGGCTCGCGCGGATCGCGGGCTCCTCTTCCTCCGCTCTCTGCCCCGAAGCACTCTGTCTCCTAAGCAGCTGACTCCGGATCGATATCGCCTCCTCCACACGCCACGGAATCATCGACGACGACGACGACGACGACGACAAAGCGCCCTGCTTCCCCAACGAGAGCTGCTCCTCGTCCGATAACCCGGCCGACTTATCTCTCCTTAGCCGATGTAATATCCACTCGCGAGCGAAACTTTTTCTATGGCGATTGCTTATTTCTCGGGACGAGGCAAAGTTTGTAGGTAGGACGCGGCGGCTCCCCCTTCGTTTTAGTGTCAGTCAAAGGAACGAGCTAATTAGGATGGTATATTAAGCGAATTTCATGCTCATCGATTTCAGGTTTCACGGCGAACTCTATATATATATATACGATATTTATGCTTGGCGCAATGCCTGAATATTATATCGATTTGATAGTGCAGTTTTAAACAGTTTTTGTATGGTACGGAGGTAAAACTCACATATATGCACTCTTTTCAAAAGATTTTTAAGATTTCAATGTCAGCAATGTGTCCACTTGTAGTCGGTGTTATCGATCCATTAATTATTAAATTTATGTTGATCAGTTAAAACACTTTTCTTGCAACAGCGTTCGTTTGCCACCGAGATATTTGTTATTATGATAAGGATACAAGTCTTAATAAAATTACATTAAAAATATCAAATATCTTTACTCTCGTAAAAAAACATTAAACGTTTAAAAGGAAAATATTACGAAAATTTCGAAAAGTAATTAAACCATTAGTAGCAATTAAAATAGTTATTACATTGTAAATTCAAAATTTATTTTCTTACACGCTGATTCTTAAGTGACGATAAATTACCTTTTTGTAAAATTCATAAGACTACATTCAACGTCGACGTATTTCATTAGTCAAAAAAAATTATTCAAAGTTATAGCCATTGCTAATTAGAATCGATACTTGGCTTAACGGCAAAAGCCACTAAGATACATTGAACGGAAATAACTGCAAATATGTCGTGTATCCACATATATAAATACTCACTAAAAATAACCGTCTAGCTGCAATCAATGCGATTAACATTAAAAGATAACCGGCTGCATCCGAAGTAGACTCGCTGAAAAACTGAATAATTCTAACCGGATGACGAAGCCAAAATATTTAAATCTATCCGAAAAAGTGGCGTCATTATCAAATCTTGGACAATTAATCTCCCGTAAAGTCAAAGCGCAGCAAAAGAAAAGCAATATATACACCCCTCCGCAAAGTCATAGCGTTTTTCGGGCGCAATGCAGTTTCCTCGCTCTTTCCCCCCCGTTTTTATTCCCTCTGTAAAAGGCCTGGAAAGATCAAAGATCGAAGTCCGCGCGCGTCACCGCGAAAAATATATTTATGAGGAGGAGAGTGAAAGGGTCGATTAAAAGGCGGGCCCGGACGGATAGGGCAGGAATAGCGGTTGACCGGTCAGAACAAAAGCGAGGAGCCGCCGCCGCCTCTTTTTCGGGCAGGCGATCCTCTTTCTAGGACAGCTGCCGTCGCCGCCGCGCGGCAATTTCCATTTTTTTCCCTCTCTCTCTCTCACTCACTTTGTCTCTCCCGCCTCGCTTTTCATCATAGCCGGACAGGTTTCCGTCCAGCTCTGCGGGGAGAGTCGCGAATTCAATTTATTCGGAAAAGTTCGCCGCCGCTTTTCCGATCTACCTTCGCGCGATGCGCGGACTGGAGACAAGTAAAGGAATAAAAGTGGGCGGAAGCCAGACGGACGGGGAAATATTGAAAGGGATATGTGCTGCTGCGCCGAGCTTCGAAGCGGCCGGAAACCGCAAAGTGGATTAGGGCTGGACTTTTCGAAAGTAAGGTAAAGGACGCTTTTGCTTGAATATCTAAACGGGGAATTATCAGTTTTTTTAAAATGGGTCTTTGATCGGTAAATAATGATCTGCCGCATTTCATGAATCGAAAGCAAGCGGACGCAAAATTTCAAAAGAAAATACGTTACAGTCAAAAAAACAGTGGAAATTGTGCTTGAGAATATTTTAGCGTTAGGGAAAAAGGAAATCGTATGATAATAATTGAAACTGTAAAGAATCGAAAGAGCGGGATCAAAAAAGTTGAAAAGTAAACATGAAAGGGCGAAGAGGCGGGAATAGAAAGGGACTGGGAAAGTAATTTCAGAAGCGAAAAAACGGGGAGGTCATCGATATGCAATACCAAAGCTTCTCTGTGTCTTCGCTTAACCCCTTCTATTTATGGACCATTTTTCCATCTAGAGGTTTCTCTCATTTCAATTTTTTTTTCTTCTTTCACCGCAACTTCATAATATTCGCACGAAGATATCAGTGAACAATAAAAACAGTTTTACTCTCGAAAAATGTATATGATGTAACGTGGAATTTTTTTTTTCAATATCCGAATGAAAAATTTTTAATAATAGAACTATTTTCTCAGAAGCAAATCTTGACATTCAGTTTTGTAATCTCCGGTGCAAAAAGTATTAAGCTTCCTTTGCAAAAAATTTTTGCATTTTAATTGCCGAAAATCCTTCTCTCTCACATCAGCTAGAAAAATCTCAATTTTCATTACAAAAAAACAATTTGAGCGTAACGAGGAGAATCACGTCGATCGAATTACTCCGTTCTTTTCTCCTCTCCAGTTTCCGGCGCTCGAATGGAAGCTCGAATTAAGGCGCCAAATCCGCGAGGGGGAGGGGAGGAGGAGAGGGAACAATCGCTCGAAGAAAAGCGATTTCCACGCCAGGCTGCGAGGCGTTTCTTTTTTCATCAGTGTAAATTAGCGGAACAGAGACAACGTATATAATAACGACAAACAAAAAAAAAGGAGGCCGAGGACGGGATGGGAGCTCGGGGGGGAAAGGAGGGGAAGGAGGAGAAGACGATCTATATAACACAACGAATCCCCGCGTCCTGGAGAAGATTCCTGGCGTTTGCAAATGGACCATAGCCTGTCAGTGCTGACCTCGTCCGAGTGTCGATCGTCGTTGCGTCACTCCTGCTTTGGCGCTGCGAGCTGGGCTTTTGGCACCTGATTAATCGAAATGCACCGAATTCGCTGGAAATCCGTATATTCAAAATCCTATTTGTTTTCCTTGACGAATAATAATAGTATTGCCGTTAAAATTTTCACGTTTGTTCTTCGCTACAATGCCTCGTCTGTTTTTATCTCTTGCTCATGAATGAGCTTTCGAGCGAGCGTACAAGGTGTACTACCTTCTCAACTTTTTAAGAGCGCAGCACGAACACAATTTATCATTTAATACTAGAAGTACCATCCATCACGTTCTCTTTTGTGAACTCAAAAAGTTTTCTAAGCTCAAGATAACTTTTACTAAGAAAGGCGCTTTAAAATATTGCATATTTTTCTCGGTGAGAGAAAAAATTATCTGTCAATTTTCATAAATTTAAAATTTCATTTTTCGGCAGCCGTGATCAATACGATAAAGTAATACATTTGGCGTTTGTTACACTTTAATTTGCAAAATTATTTATTTAACTTACGAATACTTTGAAACAAATGAATGTGCCAAAAACCAGATCGTGACGAGCAACTAGTACGAGGAAAGTACTTGACAATACCGACGGTTTTTTAACGATGCCGGATTAATAAAATAATAATTAATTAATTTAATTAATTAATTATTGAAATTACTACTCCTATACTAATAGAAACTAATATTAACATGCTATACAATTATTACAATTATCACGATAAAATTTATAAATAAAAATTGAAAAACCGAATAAGAGTCTCGTTGAAGGCAAATGCCCCGGATCTCGGTGTCATGCCTGTAATATTCTTATCCTTTAGAAGACACGTCTCGTAACTTTTAGAATAATAATTGCGTAAGATTTATTTTCGTATTTGTAACGATTTTCGATGTGCAGTTTTCATTTTAAATGGGATATCCTAGATTGTTTAATATTCACTGTTACTTGAATGAGTCCTTTTAATCATCTCGACATAATGTACCACCTTGTTATTCTATAAAAAAAATTTTATTGAACAATCATAAAAGTTGCTAAATTTGAAATATATTATAATAATATATAAATATGTTTATAAAATTTATTGTAATTTACTTCAATAATATCTATAGTGCAAATGCAATGTTTCATTAATCGAACTTCATTTTTTTTAACAATAATTAAGAAATTGCTTCTGAATTAATCGTAGGAGAAAATAATTAAAAGTCGAAAAATATTTATGTACTATAAAAATCGCGTGTTTTTAATAGCATCTGATGTTTAAATTTATTAATGCTTAATTCGAGTGTTGTGCTTATTTAAAAATTTATTGGAAAAGCTTGAGCATTTTTAATAAGGTAAACGCTACGTACGCAAAAAAACTAATTATTAAAAATTTCAACTAATCAATTCACGAACAATCGATATTCACCGAACGAATGCATTGAAATTGTTTTGGGAATCGCGCACCATGTAAATCACAATATGTTGCATGACAACTTGCTCCATTTTTATATTTGATCTGAATAATCGAGCAGTCTTTTTATTATTTAATGAATTGATAAATGATGAAACAGAGTAACTGTTCATTCAAAATATATATGAAAATAGGTGTTTGTGTACGTCAACAATAAAAAAAACAAAAAAAAAACAAAAAAAAACGATATCTGAGCATAGATTATTCTAAAACAAGTTTTCTCGTACAATTATTATCGAAAATATAGAAAAAAAAAGAAATATTTATTTGTGAACAATTGAAACAATTTAATAAATTAGTAAAGTGTAATCTCTTGAAAATGTTGCGATCTCATTAAACGACCATAATGTAAATACACGTATATTTACGAAACTACGACAATGAGCGCATGATTCATTGTTTCGGTAATATTGTTATGGAGTAAAAAATCGTTCTTGACTGGCCAATCACCGGGGGTATTTACCTTAGTAGAGTACTTGGAATATGTGTATATATTAAAATATTTAAATTATTATTACAAAGCGCAGGAATGAAAAGGGCATATATTTAACATCAAACTGCGATTTTAGATAAATCAATAAACAAATCAATACTAAAATAAATAAATTACAATAAATCCAAAAAATTATTAAAAAGTTAAAAGCTACATGATCATTTTATCGGGGAAGAACTCAAGAAATTGAAACTTAAGACACAGAATATTTCTATTTAAAGTTTAGAATGTCACATTAAGTTTCGTTAAAAGTTATATATTATAAATACACTGCATTTATGAGATGCAAATCTAAATAAAAAAAATCAATGAGAGTTACCTATTATAAAAAAATGTAGTGCTTCTTGCCTGTTCTTGCGACGAATGCATCATAGCGAAAAAGTAAGATTAAATGAAAAAAGTAAGAATTATTACATAGACAGACTTTTTAAAAAATCGTACGATTGTAGTTGCATTTCTCATATACATGCGATATAAAATTCTAGTTTCGAAGAAATAAATAATATAAAAATGAAACTCTGATTCTCTTATATAATATAATAATTATAAAAAGCGAGTCGACGTAACAAAAAAAAAAAAAAAAAAAATAAAAAAAAACTATCTTTGACTTTTATTGTACCAATAAAAATAAAAAATAAAACTATCTTGTCAAAATGGAAATATGAAAAAAAACTGTTGTTATCCCTGTAACCTACATACCCCTACCGGCATGAGAAAGATAATGAAAAAACATAAATAAAGAACCACATTCTAAAAGAAGGATCTGATAATATATAAAATATACCTGAATTTACAACTATACGAATGAAAAAAACAGAAGGTACACGAAATTCGCCTCAAGTTTCACAGTAGCTCGTATAACAAAAATAACGATCGTATTCGATTATCTCGAAATGAAAAAGAAAAGCGAAAGAGGCTACGACTGACGTCAAATTGCAATGAAGAAAGATTAATCTTCTTTTCAGATGCCTAAGGAAATTATTTCTATTTTGACAATGCTTTCAACCAAAGAAAAAGGTTACAAACTCGTCGGGGAACAATTATCTTAATCAATTTGCATTAAAAACCGCGTAGAAATCACGAAATTCCGGGGAACGATTTGACGTCAGTCGTAGCGGAAGAAAAAAAACCGATGTGCAACTATCACCATACTGTTCTTACGCTATTACTTATATTGTACTGCAAAGAGAGTCGATTGCAAGTAATCTTATTACTAATGTTTAATAACTTTATTATACTGTAATCGAAAATCCGTTGGTATAAAGAGTATATATTATATTCATAAAAAAATAACGAATCTATATACATAAAGCCAGAAACTTCAAGGCCATATTCTAACGACAATTATGTGCTTCTTAGGCAGAAAGATAATGAATAAGAAAAAAAAAAAGAAAACCTACACTCACCTCCGAATCTCGTTGATCGATTCTACTCCAAGATACATTAGCTTAGGCCGAAAATATACGCGACAAAGGATGAAATCTAACAAAAGGCAAACCATTTCCAAAGCGAAAAAGAGAGCGAATGAATGACGTGTCCGTAAGCCTGTGTGTGCGCGAACCAGGGGGCGGCGGGGGAGGAAGGGGGCGGTGGAAGCGCGAGAAAGTGCGAGCGTACGTACATGTCTGCCTGGCTCGGAGTGAATGAATGACATGATACAACACTCGAGATCGTCGGCGACCCGCAAAAAAGGCCGGGAGGATGCTCAATTTTTCATTCGCGGCGCGCTGCTGCCTCTTTTTTTTGCGAGCGACTCCTCGAAGGGGCCGCAAAGACACGACCAGGACAGGAGCGAGAGTTGTTTTTTTTTTCATTGCATTTCTCGGCGAAAAAATCCGGACGCACCGTAGATCGCGCATCGCGAGCGAGGGACGGTGAATTATTATTATTGCTTTCGCGTTGTCGCGACGCGTCGCTGCTTACTTTGTCGGGCAGATTTTTGCGTCGAGGCACTGTGTACCGCGGGATGGCGACGTTTGATTGCGGGCCGTTGACGGTTCTTATAAGTCGAATCTTTTCGCCTCATCCGATCGCTATTAGCTTTAAACGAAGCGTAACACGTACCACATAAACGCGAGACAAACTGAAACGTGAAGATTTAGTCACGTAAGCAGAATAAAAACATTAATGTATGAGGAGTTGTACATTTATAATAGACACGCAAAAATAAAAATGAAAACCTCAATCCATTGGAGATGTTAATTTGTCAACCTTGTACCTGAACCTTTTAAATTTGAAATTTATTGTCTTTTGGTAAGTACCGCAGACATAGATCTGTGAATAATCTAAACTGTTACGTTTAAAATAAAATGTTGTATTATTAACAATTAGGAATTTTTAAATATAAAAATTACAAAATTTAAATAAGTCGCGAAAGCAATGGTAAGATAAATGTGTTATTTATATAAATCTAACAATAAATGCATATTGCATGCTAATTTATAGATTTACTTATAAGTTTAGAAAATATATAGACATCAAAAAAGAGGCTTTGAATCTTTCAAACCTTTGGACACCGTATTTAAAGAATTCAGTGAAAAAGAAAAAACTTTTTATCCGAAAATATATTGCATTAAAAGTCGAAGTAAATTTGCATGTTACTAGATTTGTGTCAATTTTCTTTTCGAAAATTCCTTATTATTTTTAAAAACTTAATTTATTTTACGTAGTACATTTCTCGACTCGAAATTTGTATTTAGCATTCTCGCAATTCAGCAACGAAATACCGGAGACGACAACTATTTATCAATGTCGCGATATTTATTTTAGAATTTATACGCTCTGTCGTCAATTCGGAATTCACAGAGCGTATCGATTCTTTAATAAGTGTCTTCGATACTAAGCAACGAATAGAAGAATTCGGAGAACAATGTAAGTAATTAAAAAATGACTTTTATCTACTCTTAACAGCATTATTTTTAATCGAATATTTGTGAATTTCTATTAAACTGAAATAAAGATGATGATAAATTTAATTAACTGATATAATTCGACGCGACCTTATTACAGTATATGAGTGTGTTAAGGAAATTGTTTTAAGGAAGATTAAGTAACTTGACAATACACAGCAAAAATATTATTTTAATTGCAAAACTAATAAAGCTGCTAAATAATGATTTCACTCGCTTATTTGCGTTACCCTCTATATTCTGATTGGATCTTGCCCTGTAAAATATTCGTCGGTAAATAATCTCCACCTATTCTCTCGCTCCCCTCGTTAAACAAAGATAATTAGCTTAATTCGTTGAGGGAAAAGGTTCCAACTATTTATCTCCCCCCAGCTTGGGTGTTTACCTGAGCGCTCAAATCCCCGATTCGCCGACTTTTCTAATCAGTTAAAATCTCGTTAAAAAAAAAAAGAAAAAAGAAAGGCAAGACCTACAAGTACAGTCCAAATACGTGCTTGGCCCACCAAACAAACTCTTCATCGAGACACTCTCCCTAATTAGGAAAATAATCCCTCGCCAAGACCGAAGAGTCGAAAAAAGAGGAGTCGAGGAGAGAGAGAGAGAGAGTCGAGCTACTTCCACGTACGAAAAGCGACGGACTAATATTTGATCGATGCATTGAGAGGAGCGAGAGCCAAAAGAGAAATCAATTCATCGATAGTTCCGAGGGTTGGCGCGGAGCGAAAATCTCTCGAGTGGCCCGCTTTTCAGGCGGCGGATCGCGGCCCCCCTCATTTTGGCAGTGTAAAAGTGTCGCCGGCGCCGTTACCGCATCGCCACTCTTGCCCGTTACTCTTACTCGAGTTTTCAAGCTTTCACTCGTAAATGTTATCGAACACCTTTCCTACGAAAATGAGATGAAAGGCGCGGAGGGAGATGCTTAATGGAAAAGAAGATTGCGGTAAACGTTTTATAAGGCAACATGATTTTATTTAGATTTATAAATAGTTTTTAGTTCAAATTTTTTACTTTGATGTACATTAGAAAAAAATCTTTTTTAATATAAAGAGAGAAACTGATAGAGAATTTGCTTAATATAATTGTAGATTTTCTGCACAATTTTAATTATAACCTTTAAACATTTCATTGGGACATGAAAAATTCATAATACGAAGCAATAAGCAACTTCTAATAACGTTAAGTTACACGTATAGTTCTGGAGTAAGAACTAAAAGTTAGCGCAGCAATCAGTCAAAGGCCAAGTCAAACAGATCAATCTCGAAGACTCCGGCACGCGGCCAGAATAGGAAAATAGAAGTAACAAAGATGAAGAGCGATGAATCGCCTCATGGTAACTACACTCGACTTTTCCACGAAATTCTCCAGATTTTTCGAGTGTACAGAGCTTGTCTGAGGTTACTTGATCGCTGTGACTGACGTCCAATAAATATGCTAATAGTCCAAGGAGCATCTCCCTTCGCTCTCCCCGGTCCTCCTAAGCATTCCTGGATAGCTCCTCGAGGTAAATCCCAGAGGAGATACCCGAGCTCTCCCCGTCCCACTTTGCTTTGTTACCCTGCGTCCTCGACGTGGTCCCGTGATAGTTTACCTTGATCAGGAGTGGTGGCTTCGTTCGTTTATTAACTTGTAGATTATTATACTCTTAATGAGCGGACATCAAAAGAAGTCATATTTTCAAAAAGCTTAAGGTTTATATGTCTATTATCTCTTTGGTAGAAAATTAATCAGTTGGGCTGGTTAACGTGTATTTTAAATGGAGCATTTTTTAGCTAAAATTGATGCCTAATTTAATAAAAACAATTGGGAAATCATTTTAAAAGATAAAATATCATTACACTGAAATATTCATGAGCAAACATGTTTAATTATTTGATAACGGCAAAAAATAATAGCAATTTGTCGTTTTCAATTACAAAACAAGATTTGACCAACAACTGCTTAACATTTCTACCAGGGCTATTGAATGATCTTAATTATATTTTCCAAGAAATTGAAAATCAACTTATGAAGTGCCGCAGACGGATTCCTTTCCTAATTACCTTGAATTCTACTGATAATATCGGTATAACCGGACTATAAGTTTTAATAATTTTTTAAAATTGTCTAAAATAAGTTTATTGAATAATTATTACATGTATTTGATCGGTTATATCGCTTATATTTTCTAGTTTTAATTTAAGTGAAACGTTAACTAAAAAATTGTTAATCATAATAGGTTTTAATATAATTATATAAAAAATAGAAATAAAGTGATAATTATTCAATAAATTTATTTCATACAATTTCAATAAAATTAAAAATCAGTTTAGAATGCTGCCCAATAAGCACACAATTCTAGACTACCAATCAAGTACTCTTCTAGTACTCTTTTAGAAGTTTTGAGTGTCTCTGGACACTAAAGAATTGGAAAAGAATACTAGAAGTATACTTTTTTGGAGGTGTGTTTATTGGGTGCTTTTGTTCTACCAATATTTTTTGTAGAATCCATCGTCAGGCCGCCGATGATGATGTCCAGGTGATCCTCTCTGTAGCTTTCGGGGTCTAGGTGTCGATTCACCTTTAGGACGCTGTCTGACTGCACTTTTTCGCCTTCGATGTCTAGCTGACGCGCTCCGTAGTTTTCGGGGTCTATAAGTCGAATTACCTTGAGGTGGTTATCTCCAAGTACCAGGTCGCCGAATGATGATGTCCAGATGGTGCACTCCTTAGTTTTCGGGATCTAAGTGTCGATTTACTTTGAGGTGGCTATCTTCATATATCACGTGACCGATGATGAAGTTTAGGTAATGCGATCCGTAGTTTTCCGAGTCTAGGTGGCGCTTCGTCTTGAGAACGCTATCTGATGGTTCTTACTCGCCGATGATGTCTAGGTATCGCGCTCCGTAGTTTTCGGAGTCTAGGTATCGATTCACTTTGAGGTCGTTATTTCAAAGTACCAGATCGCCGATGATGATGACGAAAAGTACGGAGCACACAACTTACATAACGGCGACCTGGAATTTGGAGATAACCACCTCAAGGTAAATCAACACTTAGACTCGGAAAACTACGAAGCGTGCCACCTAGACATCATCGCCATCAAACAGCATTCTCAAGATGAAGCGCCACCTAGACTCAGAAACTACGGAGCGCGCTACCTAAACTTCATCATTGGTCACGTGATATATGGAGATAGCCACCTCAAAGTAAATCGACACCTGGACATCACTATTGGCGACCTCGTACTTGGAGATAACTACCTCAAGGCAAATCGACACCTAGACCCCGAAAACTACGGGGCGCACCACCTGAATATCATCATCGGCAATCTAATAATGGTTTCGACAAAAAATATTACAAGCAAAAGTAGCATTGTAAATCATTTTTTTAAATTTTGTGTAATAAATGTATTGAATAATTATTGCATTATTTATATTTTTTTTATTTTAATAAAAAATTAAGAATAATTAGATAATTTTGACATTGCAGTATACGCGCAAAGGCTCTGCTATATTCTACCGATATTTGTGCTAGAACTCTCTTGCTATTCTAAGTAGATTCTATCTAGCGGATCTATTTGGAATCTAGAATTCTGGCTAGAACTTATCGGAAAGTTCCTACCAGGGTACTCAAGAAACAATTTCCATAAGCTCTTTTCTGAGATTTTTTATGGAAATAACCCAAAACAGATTATAACAAAATAAAATGCATATTTTTGTGCATAACTTTGCATTCATTACAGATATAAGGTAAAGCGGGGGAAGATACCAGCTTGGGGAAAACGCCACAACGCAAGATTTTCTTTGTTTGTAAACAAATCGCAAGACGTGCTTGTTAGATATGTTTATTATGATTTTCTTATTCAGTCGCCTAAATATTTCAGGATTTTAGCATCATTATCAGTTTCTTTTCGAGTAGAGTCGAAACTGGTAGCTCTCGATGTAAAATTTGCAACAAATTGAAACATCATTCTTAAAGCTTTGATTTGTAATATCGTTAAAAAAAAGACGTTAATTAGATAATTTAATAAACTTTAATGAAACATCACCATTGAAAGGTAGGAAATAATCTGTTTTAGATTAAATTAATTTTTTAATTTTACAGTTAATTGGGGGAAGATGCCACAAAAAAGGGCGGGGTAAGATGCCACCGACATATGCATTATCTACAGCCATTAGACTGAACTTTTTTTAAGTCACTTAAATCTCATTGGAAAACAACTATGGCTAATTAGATTTTTAATAATCTTGGTAAACGTGTGACGAGGTTTTGTTTTAGAAAACTTCTGATCAGCGCTTGATCATCGGCTACAATAGCTAGCAATAGTATTAATGGATTTAGATTTTTATTTTATTTTATTTTATTATTTTTTTGTTAAAAAATATTAAAAGTATTTATTTAGAGAAAAAAATAATTTATTGTAATTATATTTT
This sequence comes from Ormyrus labotus, assembly GCA_035582975.1. NCBI lineage: Eukaryota > Metazoa > Arthropoda > Insecta > Hymenoptera > Ormyridae > Ormyrus > Ormyrus labotus. Next base: position 35,990 of record JAWWEO010000084.1, on the reverse strand, counting down.
CAACTTTAATATAAGTTAAATCTTGTTTGTCACTATGTGGCATCTTCCCCACCAGTGCGGGAAAGATGCCACTTTCACGTCATAAACTTTAATTATTACTAATTATGAATTAATGGAATTTTTTTCAAAGAATTGTTATGTATTTATTAGTTTATTATATTCTTTGTACATTTCAGATATAAAAATGCTATTTCATTCATTTTTGAAATATTTATTTCACTTTTTTCCTTCAGTATGGCATCTTTCCCCGCTTTACCTTAAAATTTAAATATTGATATAACTTTATAGCATACTACGTAAGTTTTACTTTTAAAGTAAGGCATTGCAAGACTTACATGGTATTGCGTATTATGAGAAATATTAAGCATCGCCCATGAAAGTGTCATGATTTTCACTAAAACTTCAATACTCCGCGCTCTAATTAAATTCTGTTAATTTTACAAAAATTTCTATATCTCTCATGAAAGCATAACTATTTTTAATTAGTCAGTACGACGGTTGATTAATTAACCCAATGCGCGAGTATTTTGAAACTGTAATGAATATTTTTAATTCATTTTTACAATTTTAAATAATTAATTAATTAATTAATTTGTTTATAACAAGAACTTACTCATTTTACAACTTCTCACATAAACCATCTTGGTATGTAGACTATCAGCAGATTTTTTTACCTACTAATAATAGCTACTAATAGACCGTTAACAAGTTTGTTTAAAGTATATCAGTAAATATCATAATTTTAAGAACAAATTTGAAAAATTAGTTAGAATTTGAAAATTTCTAATAAGTTTGCGAAAGTCATTTATTTGCACTTTAATTTCATTTACTATTTGATAATTTTGAAAAGTAATGGTTTTGATAATACCTTATTTGAATCAAGTAATTTTAGTTATATTATATAGGAATTATTAATTTTCCAATTCCGCAGACCTTAACTCAAATGAAAATGTAATTTGATCGCATATTATTTATGCGAAATTCACAGAAATCTCATTTGTAGTATAATTTAATTAATATGATAATTTAATCATTATTGACTTGAGAAATAAATAATTTCGCAGTACATGTACTAATTTTACATCCTTCATCATCATTCTTTATTTGTTTTTTCACTTAAGTCATTCATATTTATGTTAATGAAATTTTCACTTAATTTAAAATTTTCTTTTTTTTTTAAAACATAAGCTGCACTTGAAGTTGAGTGATATGTACACTACGTTGTTGATGTCGCTAAAGAAAAATGTGCACTGTTTCAAAATCAAGTGACTTCAACATGAATTTCTAATTGTAATCATACGCATAGTTACAGAAAAATACAGTAAACATTAAAATCTAATTAGTGTCTTTAAATTAAATTTCTTTTTAATATACCGCCTGCAACAGACGTGAGGATAAAGGGTGGAAGAATTTCTCGCCACTGTTTGCTGTATTGCAGTACATTTCTTTGGAGTTGCTAATGCGAATTTGCTTCTCATTTCCTTTTTCTCGTCTGCATCTTTTACTCACTTAGTGCTGGCGAATTATGTTAAAAACTACTATCTTAAATGCGCATAATAAAGTCTAAACAAGTTATCAATGACTTCTATCGTATCTCGGGTAATTCCTCTTTTACCGTCAAAAAGACACTGCCTGGAAGCCAAATTGAATGTGCTGCTTATGTGTATAATAAATTTTTGCTCGGAATGGATATTCATTACGGATATTGCAACCGTGTTTTTACCAATATCAAGTTTAAAAAAATAAACATCGGACAAAATACTTACGAGACTTATCCAAGTTGCAAATTCAGTAAAGTGATTTGTAATGCAGCTAAGAAAGGCGGCAAAAATAAAGTTGGTACGAAAAATGTTACGTTCGCTATGTGGATAGAGTACAAAGATAAAATGGAAAGCATAAAATCCATATCTGAAATTCGATTCCGGCAGGTAGCCACCTAAAACCATTGTAAAACAAAATTTTCCGAATAAAAGTGTGGCCTTCTTTTCTGCTTTCATTTCATTCAAATTGTTTAAACAATAAATGTTTAAGCAATTTAAATTTAAAAAAAAATTTTCGGCAGTTTTATTTGAAATAATTATAATTAGTTATTTCTAACAATATACGTAATCTTAAATACATTTTTTTGAAAATCATTTTCGTCCTATTTTCGCAGACGTATAGCATATCTGTTCAATTTTATCTTACTAATAATTTACTGGCAAGAATGTCGCTCTTTTATTTTGCCTTTCCCCTTCACTCTACAAACTTTAAGTTATAAAACCTTCACAAAAACGACAGAGTATACATATATGTGTTACCAAATTTATGATATGGGCAAGGAGGACTACCATGAATGCTTTTGTGTACAATGTGTCAACGGGACATTATGCATATGTACATGTAGATCCTAGATAACCCTGATGAGCTACGCTATCGTGTAGTCGTTACGTTTACCTGTACGATATTTCCTATCACATATATTTTCCCTTCTCTCTCTATCTTTCTTTTGTTGTAGAATGTAATGCGCCTAGTAATAAAACTTATTTATTTATAATCTTATACTAAATCTAGCAAAGCTTCTTGCAATTCTCTAGTAATATTAAACTTTACCGTTATACAATTGATCATCGTGATCGCTTTCGCTGTCTGTTTCGTATATCGTATATTTTCAAATATTTTCAAAAACATTATCACTAGTGGCATTGGTTGGTATACCAAAATTCAAAATCACTGTATAAAATAAATTGAACAGAATCAACTGACCCAAGATCATTATCACATAATGGATGCGTTGCGTAAGCTGTTTCTGCAGGGATATTTATTTCTATCGTTGAAATTACCATTACGTTCATTAAAAGTTTTGTTGGACGAAGATTTGATGCTGAGTAATTTAACATTTTCAGGTACGTTTACAACTTCCGCTAATATACATAAAAATTAATAAATATAAACAATAAAAATCTATTCGCAAATAATAAGTAATGAATTTCAAAGCACCCAACTATTGTTTTTTCTTTTTTTTTTTCTTTTTTGAGATATGGGCAATTGAAAATTGGACAATTCAAGGGGGAAGACTGCAAAAGAGGCTCGCCAAGTGGGAGAGCGCTTGAAGTAGGAATAGGGGGGAAAGAGAGAGATGTAAATTTCTTTGTATAGTTTTGGTACAAAATTAAGTAAAGCGCAATAAAATGTACATAATAGAATATAAATTAAGTAAAAACAAAATATGTAGCGCGTGTAAAATTTAAGTATAAACAATTGCTATAACTTTTCCTAAAGATATTTCATCAAAATCTACCCTGTTGAATTTACAAGAACACAAGCGAAAATGTAAAGAAATCGTCGAGTTCGTTGGCTGAGGGATCAGGCGCGCGGATAAGCGACGAGCCTCGTGCGAATAGAGGGGCACTACCTTACCCCGTCTCGCAACAAGATTCACCAGGAGAGTGTCACACCTCCGGATCACCGATTTGGATGAAACTTACAAGATTTTAAGAGCGATCTGATTTAACTGAAAAATTTTGCAGCTCGCTAGTTGTAATTTTTTTTAACACCTGCGTTAACTTTAAGAGAAGATGCCCAAGATGCACATAAAATTAAAAAAATTGCCTATAAATAAAAATTTGTATGCAACCCGATCTTTTTTACTTTATAATAATACCTGAGCCAATATAAAACGTTGCCCCAGAGACACAGTAAAAAGTGAAGTATCCATCAGCGCGCGTCAGGTTCCTTCGTCGTTTATTATCCGCAGAGGCTCGCGGCCGCCGCGCGAAACTAAAGCTAAAAGCGCTTTTGAGGGCGGCATTCCGCGTAGCTTTCTAGTATACCATTAAGGCAAACGTTCAGCATTATTATCATTATTCTCCTCCTTCCTCCTCTCCTCTTTACCCCGCGTTCTCTCCACGGCTTTATTAGTGCTGCGCTGCGCCTCTTGACGTTTCTTGCTGCAGTAAGTACGAACGTTGCCGTGAATTACTCGATTAGGAATAGATTATCCCGAGCTCATCCGACGATTAAGCGAAAACGTTATCCTCCACTGTTCACTGAGATAAACTCCGGTTACCTGTCTACGGTGTTTGTGAATTTGTTCAGTTAAGCATTCCAGTTCATATTCTTTCGGCTTGAACTAGAATTAGCTACTTATGCAGTAATGTAGATTATGTAAACGTATGAAGTCATTTATTTATTCAAAATAACTATTTATACATTGGAGCTTAAAGTTTACAATGCTATCATGCGCGTTATGTTAACATACTTATAAGAAGGTACCTATAAAATTATAAGCACCACTTTTCAAACACTTTAGGCTTGCTTTCGTTCGTTTACAATACAGTTTTTAATAATCTTTAAGCAAAAATTTAATTAATGCTTACTTATAAATTATTATTATAATTACTTATACATTTTTTAATGATAAAAATAAAAAAAAACAAAAATTATTTGAAGTAAAACGATTACAAAAGGGAATATAACATAATTTTATCGAAACTTATTTTCAATTAAAATTAACCATAATTGAATAATACTCTTATTATTTATTATGTATATTGAAATAATGCTGAAAACATTTTAATAATTAAAAATGTTGCACATTGGACGACTCATTGTTTTATTTATACATATATACGTTTTGTTTGACGTACTTTTACTTCAGTAGAAATATTGTAAAAGATCCATTTAAGCTGGCGTATGTGCATTGTTTTTAAGTGGAAAAAAGTGGGATATAAGGCATCGCGAAGTTCACAAGAAAATCTCATACTTTTATCTTTTGGATTTCAGAATAGAAAACTAGGTCATTGAAAAGCTTTTACTCTAAACCAGAACTGTAAAAAGTTTTCTTTATACAAACTTCGCCCGTTTTTTTTATTTTATTTTTTTTTTTAAACCTAGTTACGTGTTAATCTTTAGTTAATTATCAACTTTACTGTCAATATATATTTCTAATCTATTTATCGTTATAGTCACTAACATAGATATTTTATTTCTAGCTAATATAGATATTTTATTTCAAATTGTCTTTGCAAATTGCATAAATTTATTTGAAGTTTTTCAAACAAGGAACAATAGAATTTAAAAAGTTTCTTAACTCATCTCGACTAATTAAACTGTAACTTTGGAAATTCTAGCTTAAATGTAACGCTAATTTAAGCCCTGAACATTTCAGAGGGATGCTTTACAACGTAGTCATAAAAAGATATAAGCATTTAACTTAATTGGTTTTACAGTTAGGTAACTGCGACGTTTAATTTTTTTTAGTTAATGACGTTGTTTCAATTCTTATAAAAATTGTAGAGCCGAATAGGAGATAAAATGAAAAAAATATAATTTTATTACATATTGTGATTCCAAAAAAATCAAAACACGCACTTAAACTTCGCGAATCTCTGCTGCCTTTGAATTTTGCGTCGATTAATCTCGGCACTTTAAACTTAACGCCAACCATCGTTATCGTAAACATGTGGCGAATTGATTTTAAACTGTGACCTACAAGCAATAAGTTTACTCTTCGATATTTCACATAATACAGGCTCTAAATTCGCTCATCTAACTTTGCACAATAGAGGTGAATTAGCACTTACCAGATCCGTTAGATAAGATATCAGAAAAATTGTGATTGAAAAAATAGTTTTCAGAGTTAAAACTGCAGAGTTCTAAATTAGATATAAAATTATATTTTCCCAACTCGGGCATGAAATGGCCCTCATTTCACTCTAGAAAGTAGTGTAGAATCGAGCATTCCAAACGTTTGCCAATTTTGTTTGTCCGAGCGGGGAAAAATATCATTTTCCCCCTAAAAGAAAAATAATCTTTTTACCTTAGGGGAAAAATGACTTTTTTGTCCACCTCCGGCGGGGCTTACCGGTGAAAAAAGTCACTGTTTTTATTTTTTTAATTTTTGAAAAAAATTTTTTTTTTTAATTTTTTTTTCTGTTTTAAACTATTTTGTCGATTTCTGGGTACGATTTGAAATGCATTATTGTCCAACTTTCTAACACCAAATGAGGGCTTTTCATGCCCTCGTTGACAAAAACACGGTATGTAACACGGGGAGAAGGAGTACATTATGCAACAAGAGGCAAAAGTAGAAGATTTTTCCCGTGGGTGAGTTTACTGCCCGAACGAGAATATTTTTCGCGAGGGTGCATTTACTATCCGAGCGAAGCCAGTAATCACCCGAGGGAAAAATATTCTCGTAAGGGTCGCATAATCACCCAAGGGATAAATCTACTTTCGCTTCGTGTTGCATATAGTATTTTATTCCACTCTTGACCGGAAAGGCCACTTCTTGGTTCTGAAAAGTGGGATCAAAACAACTTCGCATTCTGAAAATTTGAATATTTTGGAAAATTTTGAAGATTTTAGAAATTTTAAAAAATTTTGATATTTTGGGAAATTTTGATAATTTTGACAATTTTTGGAAAAAATTTACTTTTGCCTCGCTAATTGCTTCCTCCTAGAGGATAATTTATTTAATGTAAGTTTCGTTTTATTGTATTTTTTGTAGAAAAATGTTTAACTTAATAAAAAAATATTATCAAAACTACTAATAATACTAATTTATTAAATGCCCTGATTTTTGAAAATAATTAAATGTACACAATAAAATAATAATAAATTTTAATAATAGAGATGTTTCGTACAGAAATTAAAAACTCCGTGTTGAGAAGCAGAAACAACCGTGAACTTCGGTCTTTTCGAAACACTGGGTTGGGGCCCTGAGCCTCCCAACACTGTATTCCCGCGACACCAACTCGAGGCTCTTGAATATTCGAGTATTTCGGTGTTCCTTCTACGTCGACTTGATTTTGGAATAACCATTATTATTAAAATCTCTATTTCTCCATTTAGAAATAAGCTAATACAAAATTTGCCATTAAAAATCACCGGGTTTTTCGGTGTTCAAGAATTTCAAAAGTTGGTGTTCCCTGTATTCCAAATATTTTTCTGTGTACCCGCGATCGTTCTTTTGGCGAGGGCGCAACGGTCGTCGTCGGGTTCGCGATTCGTCCAACCCGCACGGAGGTCGCTTTATAAAAAGTACTTTCGATTTCTAACAGGTTGCTTAGTGATTATAGAATTTCTTCGATCAATCAAGAGAACAATAATTCCCTAAAAATAAAATTATATTTCCAATGCAATAAGCGACGCAAAACATTTGCCTCTACGAAGAGATATCCAGCGGTAAAACGCAAACATCCATCAAAAGGGGGGAAAAAAAAATAAAATTTCCCTTTTTCGATTCGGCGAAAAAGCCAGTAGCCGAAACGAGCCATTCGGCCAAAAACAAACATCCGCCAGAACGCAGGATCCAATTATTCCCTCCCGGGACGATGGATCCGGCCTCGGCAGCTTCACGGTCATTAAATATAACACGTCCACCCGGACTCCCCGTCCGCGTAAAAAGCTCGACTAGGTATTAACGAGACCGCGGAGTGCTCGTGTAAGTGATCTCGCTCTTGCAATTTCGCGCGTACACAGGCGAGCTCAAATATTGGCTTATTTATTCGCCGCTCGGGTTTGCCCGTCTCATTATGCAATGTATCTCTCGATCCGTCCCGGACCAGTCTGCCGGAGAGGAGGGAACGGGTTCACAAAGTTGTTAAGCTGATTTTGAGCCTCTTTGTTACAGGAGATGTAGGTTGATTGTAATTTGATGAACTCTGATAGATTTACTTGAGCTTCCAGAAGGCTGCACTCTCGGTGTCATATATGTTTTTTTAATAATTAATGATTTCACGACTTGCACCTCATTTCATTGTTTTTAATTTTTTAAAGAAAACGCATCGTAAATATAAACATTTTGGAAAATGAAGTTTTTAAGAATTTCAGCGTTTATAAAATTATTGACTTTAACAAGTATAGATGTTTTGCAATAATGCCTGTCGGTAGGTATATATGTAATAAATTAGAAACCATCATATTAATAAAAAATAAGTTTGATGCGAGAATGAGTTGTGTGCCTAGATTATTTCTTTCGAAGACACAGAGTGTTATTGCGTCCAAGTAGCAGCAAATGTATGAAACAGCGACAAATAATAAAATCCGAGAGTTGACCTTGGCTTTTATTTTTATTATTATTGCTTATTCGGCCGGAAAATAAAATTTTGGCAGTTATTGTAGCAATTTTACATAAATTTGTGAAAAATTGGTAACATTTTCTTTCAACAAGCATTTCGTTAATTAAGTTGGCAGCGGTTTTTTTTGCTTCTCATTGAATTAAACTATTTTATATTTTACTTACCTTAATTTAATTGTATGTAATAAACAGTCAAAAAATTTAAATTAAAATATTTATAAATACCCTAATAAAATTGTGAATTAAACAAAGCTTTTTTGTATCCACCATAAAAAGTGCAAAAAAGCAACTGATAACTTTTGTATTATATTATAATAACCCATAGAATTTAATAAATTGATTTTCTTGATAAAACGTAATTAGCTTTCTGTAAAAAAATTTCCTCAATAAAAACCTTCAAGAATTTTTTCATGCTAATCGAATAGCCAGCTCGTCTTGTTTGATTACTTGACAAAATACGATATTTCTCCATCGCGCCGCCGCTGTAATTCAGCGTATTATAAAGCCCGCATATGCTCATAGTGCCGCGAATGCACGTCATCGTGGAAAAATGAAGTTTGCCGGAGGTATACCGCTTACAAGGACGGCGAAAAAGCGCGGAAAGAAAAAAGCTCAGCGACGAAGTTCGCCCGGCGGCAATCTCGCGAAAAGCCAACACGCCACGTGCGTCGATCACTCGGAGGGCGGGAAATCTCGGACGCTCCAACTGCCTCGTCGGAGAAGCGATATCGAGTCGACCCGGCAAGTGCGATTCTCATTAACGCGGCGAAAGTTCGAGCACAAAAAAAAGAGGCGCGAGAAGGCGGGGAACGTACGAGAAAAAGGCTAACTAAACAGCACGGGTGAGAGGCTGGGAGGTTAACGAGAAACCGAACTTTGACGATCTTTGTGTGCGCAGTGCATGCAAGAAAAACTGTCGCTGTTCCCTCTTTCCGCTTTGTTTTTATAGATTTTACGTCGGTATCGTTACAGGATGTTCTTTTATTTTTGGGACGAATTTTTCCCGACTGGTATTTTAAAATACTAAGATTTATATTTGAGTTTGTAACTCTAAAAAGTCTTGATTCAAAATTAATATTTCTTTTTTTTTTAATTTAGTTATTTAATCTCGCATTCCCCTATCGGGTATCAGCGACAGAATAAACTATAGTCAGTAGGTTTGAAACACGTATTTTGGTTTTTTCTGTAGGGTAATTGTGGTCGACGAGTTCGATTCCCGTCACTGAAAAATCCGGCAAACATTTTTTCAAATGTTTGCGAAAATTTCGGACTGACGAGCGGATTCGAACCCGCGCCTTCGAGCAGCCTTGTCTTGGTAAAGCTAAGTCTGAGGCTTAATCGCCTGAACTAAGATTGCTCAATTAATACTTATTTGTCGAATTTTAGTAAAAGTTACGAGGTATGATGAAATAAAAAAAAACTATTAATGCGAGGTAATCTTAAAACATCTTTACAAGAAAATAATCTATGTACAATTCTAAAATTAAAAATAAATGTTCGTACTTAAGAATGCTTTATCAGAAAGAAAGCAGTATGCTATAATAATGCTTATAATAATGCTGAACAATGTACAATAAATTTAAGTAACTTTTAGGAAAATAATAAAATGAAGGAAAATAAATAACGTGCTAAAGGATCAATTAATTTTTTTTTATTTGTCGTTGCTTTACATTGCCATAACAGACAAATTTACAATCGGCAGCTAATTTAATACGAATTTATTCCTACAAATTATGATCGGCAAATGATCGAATCCCTTCATTTTCAAAATGAAACATTTTCTTCTAACTGGGGAGAAGGCAGAGAAAAATTGATGCTATCGTACATTAGGTAAGCTACACGATAAAATCAAAACAAAGAAATCCTTAGGATTTTATTTGATCCTGTCGTGTAAACGTCTGCACGATGATTCGTTTATCAGTAATAACAACAAAAAAAGTGTACAATTTGACGATTTCACAAAAAGAATAGAATCACGTGACTAATAAATTACAAAGGTGCGAGATCGTCTGCTTATGTGAATGTGATCGGTGATGGATAAAAGTCGTTCCTTTCCGCGAACATCTCTTAGTTTTTAAATACTCTCTCTCTCTCTCCCTTTCCTCTCCCTCTGGATATTATTTTCTAAAAAGAGATGGTGACTGTACAATTATTAAGGCTGTTTGGCGGACTGGTTGATGCATTTGTCATTTCTTTCTCGAGTCCCCGTACTGCTCTCTGCTGTTTCCTCTCTACTCCCAATTGTGGATGTTGCTCGAGTTACGCTGCTTTCTTTTTATTTCCCTGAAACATGCAATGCAAATTTAAATTTTATTTCAATTTTCGTCAGCATCTTTATGGATTTGCCTCGGAAATATCGCGGCTCGTAAATCAAATCCGAGGTGACGCTTTTTTTCGTGTCTTACGGAGTTTTTTCAAACTGTATACTTGACGGAAATTTACATACAACATTACAGCGTACCAATTTTTTACAGCTGTTTTTCATTACTAACTGGGAAATTCATTTAAAGTGGCCGGTTCCTCGTAGCATTCAGTTTTCATTCAAGTTGTTACGTGCAATTACGTTGCACATAATGAATTTTATTTGCTGAATTTGGTGTAAATAAATTTTTAACCAACATTTAGTTTTGTCAAATCAAAATCACTATTTCTGTTTTCACTTTTTAATATATCAGACCGACATGCACTTTGGTTTTGATTATTAATGTAAATTTTTACTTCATTTTATTGATTAAAAACAGAGGAAGAATAGTGCAAAAGGGCATGACGACTATTGTTCGACAATTGCTAAAATAAGCATGATAAATTTCAGTTTTTTCTTAATTATTTTAAAATTCTGCGAGCAGAGCGCCGTTCTGTGACATAATTAGATTAAGTATACTAAATTTCAACTTTATTCACAAGTAGGAGCTAAAATAGATTTCCGATGCTTTATCGTTTGCTTTATTTGATCGACAGGTGTGCGCCTCTCCGACTTACCCTTCATTTACTTCTTTTTCTGTAAACAATACATACGTTTGCTTTAAACGAAAACACTCGTAACAAAGAGGGAAATGGGAATTAAAATTAAAATCCTACCGTTTCACCGCCGCCCATGAAAATTAGAGTGCTCGCGCCAGCGTAGGCAACCAGTGTCTCGATCGCCTGCTGCGTCTCCAGCAATATTCTCGTCTCGTTCATCCAATCCCGGGCGACGCTTCGCGGTGCACCCTTTAGTAGGTTCATGTAACGTAGCGTCATTTTGAAGTCACCACGGTCCAGCCAGTACCTGTAAACAAAAGTTTAATGTCCGCGATTATGTAATTACAGTGGTAGGCTTTAAATTATAAACTTAGGATATTGCTTTATATTTTATTCATTGAAACTCGCTTATGTGCCTGTCCGTTAAACAGTTTTAGAATTAAACTAGGTAAGAAAAGCTACCGTAGAGTGAACGAAATTTTGATGAAATTTTGGGAGATGTCGTGTTATGAAATTTAGGTCAGTACTATTTTAGAATAACAGACCTTTCTCAGAAATATTAACATAGTCATAAAAAAATACACGATAAAAGCGTAATAAGGCATGTAAATTTATATGCATTATAAACTAAAATAATAAAAACTTATTAATTTGCAATTTTATATTTACAATTTGATCATGAAGCTTATCAAATTATCATCAAAATATTAAAAAAAAATGAGCCGTGAACGAGGAAACTCGGTTCAAAACTGATAAGTTTTTAAAAATAATACAATTTTAAATTAAAGCTGCATAGAAGCGAAACAAAAATTTTTTACTATAATTTTATAGTATAAAAACTTATTACTGTTATCGAATTCTATTATCATCTTTCTTTCTCCTCTTTCGAAAGTTAGAAGCACACCTTTTTCAGCAGCTTCACACAATCGACATTGACATTGAAGCGACTCTCACTTCCAACCGATCGAACAGTCGTCGCAAGATGTCCCGGGAAAAAAAGGAAAATAAAGAGACTCTCAGTCAGATGATCTTAGCTTCGAAAATCCAAAAGGGAGGAAAACGTCCGCGCGGGACTTGGCCTTTATTCGCGACTTAGCGCCCAGAATGAGAAATGACCCGTGGGGACGACTTTGGCCAAGGCTCCTCTGATTTTTTCCCCCCTCCGCCCCCTCCTCGGGCGCGATATCGCCCCCGTCGCGAAACTATAAATCACGTTGATGGGCCGGAGAAGCGAGAACAGTTAACTCTCCTCGCTCTCTCTCTCTCTCTCTCTCTTTCTCCCGCTCCCGGCGATTCCGCGCGATACAAGAAGCAGCCGAGAAGGCGGCGAGATGAGGACGTCCTCCGCGCGAAAAGTGCAGCGGCGGAGAATGGCTCGATAGTCCGGCGAGTCGTGAATTACAGCGACTGACGCAAAAGCGGGCCAAGAAGCTTCGAGGGTTTATTTTTCGCGCCGAGACGGACTGTCAGTTGATAGCGCGAATTTAATAGCACGCTTTTCGTCGCGCATCGAATGATGGGCATTCGCCTGATTATTTAAATGTTTTTCGCTGGGTTTTTATTTCAAGGACAATTGGCTGGACTTTTTTTTTCTAAAAATATTAAACTTTATCTTCTGAATGGCTGCTACTAGTCATTCATTTGCAATTTTCATCTAAGAAAATGTGTGTCAACGAAGACGCCGAAAACTGTTTCTTAAAAAGAATACTTAAGCCTTCCTCCTTTCAATTTGTTCGCCGAAAACTATAACAAAAGACCGGAAGGATCTCATCATTCTACATACATACAGCTTAAAAAAAGTATTAAAAAGCTCAAGACTTCACCGTCGAGCAAAGGGAGGGAGAAAAAGACGAGGAGGAGGACGAGCTGGACAAAGAAACAGAGAAAGGGCCGCGGCGATGCCATGGAGCGAGAAACGGGACGACGACGAAACCGCGCGCGAAAAACATTAGGACGCGGAGGCGACGCATAAACTCCCGAGACTTCGTCAAGCACGTCGCCGTCTTTCCGTCGACTAAAGGGACACATTCCGCGCGCCACAAAACGCAGAGACGAGACCCCCCGTTCTCTTTCTCGCTTTCGGCGAATGTATGGTAAACGCACGGCGTACTCTTGTACGTACACGCGGGAACGTCATTCGCAGACTTGTTCCGCGACAGCTGAGGAGTCGAGCAGCCGCTGCTCGAGGTCGTAATTGCACGCGGAAGACGTTCTCGGAAAAACTACCGGGAAACTAAAGCTGTTACGAGGTGGAAAGAATCGCGCTTGGACGTCGTCGGCAAAATTCAAGTCAACCTAATTCGATCCTGAAACTGGGATGGAGATTTCGCTAACTTCGGTAAACTGGTTTAGAATATTATCGATTGGCGTTAAATACAAGGAGCTTCCAAACTGGTGCAGCAAAGCGCGACGTTTGCGTTAAATTTAAGGACGTAATTCTCAAGCTCATAACAGACTTTCATTCTTTTGCAACCCCATCCTCATTTCCATGCTTACTCTCGCAGTGACACAGAACCGCGCTAAGCTTCCTGCGCTTCTCTTGAGCGTAAAGTGGGTTGTCCCGACGACGTACTCGTCCGCCTTATTTTCTCGCTCCTCGAGCTCTCTCCTTCTCCCCTCTCCAGCTAGCAGTCACTTGATATCAAGTATTCGCTGAGAACGACGTTGTCGATCGGGGCAAAAAAGGTTCGAGGAGGGCAGGACGGAAAGAGAGAAGAACAATACCGAGACGGTGTAGGGCAGGAGGCGGTGTCGTTTACAGCAAATGCTTTTTAACGGCCGCCGTCTCGATTTCGCGCGTTTAGTCTCGTCGAGTAATCTTTCATGAATTGAGAGTAGTCGTGATGTAGAATCAAGAAGTTATCGTACCGGCAGTTTCAAATCTATTTATAATTGTCTTAATTACTGTAGTTTCAAAATACTCTAAAGAATCCTCTTACAAAGAAGTTATGAACCAGAAGAAGTGGCTGTAACTAAAACGCAATCTGATTGGATATTAAAGTTGGTGACAAAACTTAAAATAAGCAAATTTTTAATCTTAACATAAAAGAAAAATCCGAGAATTAAGGTGGAAAGTCAATAATAATTGAATATTAATATTACATTCAGATTCTATTTTCTATCTAATAGTTTGTGAAAAAACAATACTCTACTAAATAATTTTATAGTTTCTAACTTTAAATTTATATTGATAATGTCAAAGATAAATATTAAATGTAAAAACAAAATATATACAGAAAATAGAATTTTTGTTTGAAACGCGTAATACAAACAGAATAAAGAGCGCATGCAGCGCGCATGGATTTACTCCCAAAATTTAAACATGATTTTATTATTTAGTAACCCATTTAGTAACAACTCGTCGATTATCTCGTATCAAAACTGTTGTGAACGGCGAAGCTATTTACAAAAACTACATAAATTATAACGAATAAATAACATATACGCAGATAAGATCGCGCGAAGAATAGCATTATATCATTGCGCGCTAAAAATATCCCGTGAACTTTCAAAGTTGCAATTGTCCGCAGCTCCAAAAGTGAAAATCTCTTTCCTCGCTCAGTACATCATCCCCGAAAACTAATAAAGCTTAGGTCAAAGCTTTTTCAAGCCATGCGTATCATTTGATTAGTCGGGCCTTTTGCTGCGCGTCGACTCGAAATTCCACCTCGAAATGTTCGCCTGCCGCATAAGGCGACCCATTTAAGTCAAATAAGATTTTTATACTACCGCATAAGGCAATCCGTTCAAATGCGACCTTTTATTTTCAAACGACGGAATTAATTAATTTGGTTTTCATTGGGCCGGCCTTTTTTAAATCATATTTCAGCGAAATTTATTTTATGTATTTATCTTTGCGACAAAAGAATAATTTCCGTTAAAGAGAAACGATTAGTACGTAAAGATCATTAGTTTTTCATTTTATATAACACTTTATTAATTAATCCATAATAAAACTAATGAATTTAAACAACGAATTCCCACCTAATTACAAATCAAATATCCAGCTAATTGTCACGCGCCCGCAAAACCTCCCCTTCTGTTTTGCATCGTTATTCCATTCGCGTCGTCCGCCGACGACGCAAAAAATTTCGAATCAAAGCACCGCCGTCGCCCTGCGTCCCCGCGACGAGAAATCCCTCCACATCAATTAGACCGAGAGAAAGAGCGGCGGACACAAAGAGCCAGAGAGAGAGAGAGAGAGAGAGAGGGTGCCGGAAACAAGACGGACGCGGGCGAAATTGTATTTGCGCCATTAGCGCGCTAATGGGCCGAGGAAATGTCGGGCCGTGCCTCTCTCGCAAGGCAGCTGCGGCGGTCGCCGCGAGCAAACGCAGCCGCACCGACGCGTTTGTCTTGTCCGCAATTGACTTGCGACGAGATCGCCCGGGCGACGACGTTAAGGGGGAGGGCTGACGAGGGCGCGTGCTCCCGAGCCCTGTCTAAATAATTTCGAGGACGCGCTACGTGTCTGCGAGGAGGCGAAGGCACACACGCCGCCCGCGCGCGGACAAAGCTGACGAGATATTGGGACACGGGGGCTAAGAGCCGGACACACAAGGAGACGGTGTAACGGACACTGGACGGGTTCGTGAGCGTGTTCGGCTTTTTTTTCTGAGCGCTGTTCGTTTGGTATTAATGTAATAGCAAAAACGGTAGTCTTGCGAAGGTAGCGGTGGTCGGCAAGGATTTCTTATCGAGTTCAGAAAGATGAGTAAAGTATGATAATAAATCCCTGTTGGAAGTTTTCGCCATTATTCGGTCAGTTTTTGATCAATTTTTTTTAAATTGGGCTAAGTTTTGACCAATAACCCTGTTAAAAACGAGGCTGTTTTAATCGAAAAATTGGTCGAAAATTGGCCAAAGTGA
The DNA here is from genome assembly GCA_035582975.1 of Ormyrus labotus. Taxonomy (NCBI): domain Eukaryota; kingdom Metazoa; phylum Arthropoda; class Insecta; order Hymenoptera; family Ormyridae; genus Ormyrus; species Ormyrus labotus. The sequence goes on along the minus strand of JAWWEO010000084.1, from coordinate 20,098 downwards.
AAATAATAGTAAAATGCTGCAAATAATAACATTTAATAATAGTATTCAATTATTTTTATAAAATTCTCTACTTAAACTGATTTTTAGTTTAAATAATTTTTTAAAATTATATGAAATAAATATATTGAATAATTATTAAATTATTTACATTTTTCAATTTTAATAAAAAGTTTAAATTGTTAATGAAATTTTTTAATCCGCAAACTTTTGTATTTAAGTGATAAATTCAAAGATGCTTACATTTTAAATATAAAATTTAAGTTTACATGACCAAAACATTTGGCCAAAAAACACGGTGCAATTTCCCACAGGGTCAATCGTTTATTTTTTCGAATCAATTCAAACACCTTCGTTCTGGCTTCGATAAATTTTTTGCCCCGCGACGATTTTCGTATTTCAATTGGTCGGCAAGGGCTTTAATTACGCGACAAACTCCCGAGGGACTTCCTTAAAGTTTGTATCAGCTAAAATTCCGATAAGTATTCGTCGGCAGACGGCCGCGAGCAAAGTCAAGTTCTTCTCGCCGGGGCACGAAAAGGCAGGAAAAAGGGATAAGGCGTCTCGGAAAAGAGCGCAGCCGATCGATCGATATCGGCCGGCTCTCTACATTCCCGCTGCTATTCGAGCATTTCTCAACGACTTCGGCGCTTTCTCCTTTTTCACTTACAAGGAGGCAGCGGGGGAGAGGGAAATCGGAGGAAAGTCCGAAATTCCCCGGCGAAAGGCGAGGGCGGGCCAAAAACGTGACCGAGGTCGATCGGTATACATATATATATATACACATCTGAAAGATAAAACGGCTCACCTGGCCCTTTGGAGGATGTCGTAGGTGTCGAGGGAGTCCGCGTCGATCGGCTGGTCGTCGAGCTCGCTGCTCGGTATCGGGTTGACGGCCTTCACGAGCAGGAAGCTCTGGAGATAGCTGAGCAGGTAGATGGGCAGGGAGGCTCCACCCTCCGGCACCAGCGCCAGCCTCCTCGCCATTTGCTCCACCTGGAACGGAACGAGGAAAGAGAGAAGCCGGAGGTTTCTCGCTTTTATTAAATTTTCCCTGTCTTCGAGGGCGTTTCAACGCCGCCGCCGTCGCTTCTTCGCGCTCTGACTTTATATTTTTGCTCGCGCAAGATTGCCTTTATTTTTCGCTACGACGATACGTGGGCTTCTCGTTGCTTTAATTGCGTTACGTGACGTCTTTCTTTTTTGGACGGCTATGTGTATGGTATATAAGTGAGAATTGCTATTTTGGCAAGTGCAGCCGGAAAATTTAGCTTCATTTTTCCTCAGAACCTTATTAAGAGACGTAAGTATTTTTTGAGCGAATAAACGTACTATTATTCTATACTTTAATTGTGTTTTTCAATTGCAATAATAATTTTTCGTTTTTCAAGCTGGAAATGATTTTTTTATTACTTTCATCATGACGAAACCGCCGTCGAAATTAACTCCGTGAAAGGAAAATTAATCAAAACGCGGGCATCAATTTAAATTTCATTGATTTCGATCAATGGGTTTTGTTTTTGTTCCGTTGAAGCCCTGGGTTTTTGTTATTCGAACATGACTGATGTGACCCGACGTTTTATGGAACGCATTAAATGCAATGAGCTTTTGTTTGGTTTCGAATAATTTGGCAATTGTGCACATTCCATAATCCGAGCAGATTTCAATCAAATTACTTCGAAATCAATGATTTTCAATTGAAAATTCGACCTGCGAATTTGGGCGTAATTGAAAATTTAATATTTCACTTAGAAAAGACGGCATTTGAGAGTTCTATAAGAAAATCGTTTATATCAATAATTTCTGTATTTTTTTATTGCATTGTTATTAATTTAAATAGAAAAATAACTTTTCTTTTCTGCCAATGATTTATTTGGTCGAACATTGGCTTTCATAACTTTCAGTTTAATAAATGACTCCGTAAATTGAAATCTCTTTTTATCTTTACTAACTTAAAAGTATCGATTCACATTTATTTTTTGATATCTGCAATGCTTGCGCTCATAAATAACATTTAATACGTTAAATTTTGTAATATTGTTTTCAGCCGTTATTTATGCTTTTACTGTATTGTTCCAAAGCATTTTGTCGTCGAATGTAAAATATTTCATAAAACATGAATATTTATTCGCAAATAAAGGTGGCTCGCAACAGTTAAAAATAAAGACTGTCGTGCGTACAAATAATAATCTATAATTCACTGTAAATCTACATATTTATAACCCAAATAAGAAAATTATTGTTTTTAAATATAAACCTTTTGCCAAAAAATAATTCACCCACCGGAGTGGATTTTTTCATTACTGAAAACTTAATTACTTAACTACAGTACTTTTAATTAAAAAATTCATCCTTCAAAAAGAAAACTTTACTCCAGAACTTACTTCCGGCGTCAAACCCCCCCATTGAAAATCAATCGAGCCCCTCTCGCAATGATAGCTTCGAAGCAAGTTAATACGCACCTTCATGAACCTCTCTCGGAGGGCGTCCTCGGGATACACGCCGCGCGTCGCGGCCTCCTCCGGGATTCCCTTGATCGTCGCGTTCACGAACGGGTCACCTTTGGCTGAAATGGCGAAACAAACGTTGAGGCTCCCCGTGGGCGAGCGAGCTGCGTCGCCGAGCGTCTGTACTGTCTGCCGTCGGACGCGCGGCTCCTTGTGGCGATTCGATTACGGCGGGGGCATTAAGCGGAGGTCATTTCGCATGCAGGGAGCGCCGATCGCTCCTCCGCGCTCGGAAAAGTTGGACCGACTGGCGGACTGACGGTAACGAGGAAGTATTTTATGACGGCTCCCCTCTTGCGATGTTAGCTCGCGAAATTTTGTATCGTTTGTATTCCGGCTTTTCCGCTGGTGTTATTTATTTATTTTGACGTGCGATTCGCTATTTTTGCCGGGAATAAAATTAATTTAGTATACAGTACTGTATATTATACCGAATGCTTTACGATGAAACGCGTCTCGACTGTTCTGAAAGGCAAAATTTCTGCAGCGGACAATTAAATTAATTAATCGCGGTAACAATTTATTCTACAAACCGAAATCACCGAAATTACGTGCATCTTCAACCAAAAAAAAAAGACGCGAAAATTAACGCGTACGAGCGACTACCGACAATACAGTTCGCTCTCAGTGGCCCACTACACAAGTGTATTCCGACCTCGATTTCAATACTCCCGGCAGCGTTAAATTTCAACTGCACTCTCGCGCTCCTACAATCATATTACATCCCCCGAGAAAAGGCGGCGGCAAGAGAGCGTGTAATCTCGTTGCTGCGCTCCTTCCACCCCCGTCCCCCCTTCCTCCTCCGGCCGCCAGGAGAGAAAATGCGCGCGATGCGCTTTATCGCGACGGGCCTCTCGTAAATGTCCGCGACGTAAACCCGTCGCGCTTTCGACGCGGCGCATTATCTCCCCGACGCCCCCCTCTCCTGCCGCCGATTAGATCGAGCCTTTGTTTTGGCGAGCCCGCGAGAAAATGGTGTGCGCGCGGGAAAAATGCCTCGGCCCTTTACGAGCTGCTGTCTCTTTTTTTGCGCGCGCGCAATTGCGTCGGACTTAGTTTTACAAGCCGCGAATGTTTTTAGCCGCGGCGCTGCTCTTTTTACAGTCGAAACTTGTTCGCCGGCGAATGATCGCGGCGGTTACACGCGCCGCGGTGCGATGCGGTTTTAGCGCCGAGGACGCGACGATGGTTATTTTCATTTTTGGAGTAACTTTTTCGGCTGCAGCCTGGTGCTTGATATTTATCGTGAATCGTTGTTAAATTGCGAAAGGAGTAGAAACGGAGTTATCTCGCGCGTTAATAATTTACGCGAAAATTTTAATGAGCCGCGATTGCACTCGAAAGGAAGAATACGAATTTTCCTTCATTTCCGCCCATTGAATTGAAGAACTCGCGTAACTTCAAATATTATTAGAGAACGAAAAAGTAAAATTTAATTGTCGTCGGGCGAGATAAGGAAATTTAATTTCCTCCTTTTAAGCACATTAAAATTTAGCGTAACTTTTTACCGCAACTGTTATCTTTTTCACGAGCAGCAAAAAACTTGATTATACAAAGGTAGAGAGAGAGAGAGAGAGAGAGCGCTTCCTTAAAGAAATCCCTCGCCGCCCGGGATTATCGCGATCGGCGACGGTGACCTTAACTGAAAATACCCTGCCCGCACAGCTTAAAGCGAACAATCCGCTCTCTTCTTAGTTAATTGGGAAAATTTAAATAACGGCGTCGCGCGCGCCGCGAGAGCAATTATCCGTCGGGGTGAGGCGGGAGGACAATTATTTAAATGGAATGACGGGCCGCAGAAGGGGAGGATAAAAGAAAGCGCCCGGGCGCTAAAAGACAATGCACTCACGCGCTGCCTTGACAATGCCCGTAATTTCCGGTTCCAATGGCCTCACGGCCTTATCCAGCGGCGTTCCCGGCGGCGTCGCCTTGACGGCGCGGGCCAGCGCCTGACACGCGCCCCACATCAGCTGCACCTCCTGCGCGTCCTTCTCCGCGTCCAGACGAGCTGCAATGCACACAAACAGGCGGATTTATATATTAAAACATTGTATCGACGCCGACGGGAGTGGATATAGGGAACGGGGGTTTACGGGGTTTTATGCGTCGGGTGTCGCTTCGCGGTGGGGGAGGTGTCTTTTTAAAATTCAATCAATTGGTTCGCCGTTGGTAAATTGACGGTCGGGAGATAGTGATACGTCAAGCTTATTTTCCGCCGGGAAATGCTGCTTCGCGTCGCATTTGTGAAACTAAAATATCATTTTTTATACGGGGAAGAAAAGGTCGGAAAATGGTCGATAAAAATGACTCGGATAAAAATGAAAAATTGCCCTCTGATGCCTCGATGATCCCTTTCGAAGCTGAAAAAGATGACTGATTACTTATTCGCATTCTGCCGTAAAAATAGATGAAAAAGCTCGTAATTCGATTATTAAACGGGTGCTCTTAATTGAAAATTCAGAAATAATTGATACGTTTCACGGGGGGAAACGACGCATTTGAATGAACGATAAGGAACCCCGCTGATGAGTTCGCACAAAGTACCGGCACTCTTAAACATCCGCAATACTCCCGCGGCCAAACTCCTCCATCAAGTCATTCCGTCATGATCGGCTAAGCCATCCTTAATTTTCCCGGCCCCATAACGCGGCGCCCTGAAATTCAAATGATCGAAAGCGCCGTCCGAAATCCTACGACCATTGAATGCTGTCGCCGCCGCCGCCGCGGCTCCATTAATATTTCCAAGTTCTCCAGGCTTGGCGCCCGTCGCGGCTCGCGTTTCCGCCTGCATCCCTCTCAACGATCGCTCAAAAAAAAAAGGGACCTAATGAAAAATGCATCGCGCCCTTTTCTCTCGCGGCGGCGGCGGCTCTCGAGCGGAGAATGAAAGGAGACGACGGCGGCGGCGACGGGGAGGGGAAGCAAAAAAAATAGCCGCCGCCGCCGCCGCCGCGCGCAAAATCGATGAATCGGGAGCGCGAGGTCGATCGATCAGCCGAACGTGTGCGCAATTCCACGCCGCTGTATGACGCTTATTAGATCAATATATCGAAGAGGGGGGCTTCGGGGGGGGGGGGGGGGCGAACACGGCGCGTCGATTGGCTCGGGCGGCGCACGAACGTCATCGGGCCTGTAACGATAATCGCGGCTCGTCCTGTTTATGTTTCGCGCGTCCGGAATTGATGTTCCTGTTCCAGCGCCGAGGCTCCGCGCGAGCTCTGCGGTTCGGGCACGTCGTACATGCACGTATATATGTGTATACGTATCGTTCGGCTCGGGATAATAGGACTCGCGATCGAAACGGTTGTATTTCTCGTTTTTTTTGCAGATTCACGCCGCCGCTGATATTGCGATCGCTGCCGGATCGCGAGAAGCGAGGTTCGACCTTTTTGTGGAGTTTGGTAACTGACAAGGCCGATTTTAGATTCTCGAGTCGCGTTGCGATCTTGGATTAACCTTATTTTTTTAATACGTTTAGTAATTAGGGGTGTCAGCTGTCACGACTTTACCTTTAACCCTTTTAGTCATGATTTTTTATTATTTAGAATAAAGTATTGATATTAAGTATAAAGATAGAATGTATTGCATTAAATATTCTAGTAAAAATTTTATTTTAGTAGAACTTTTAATACGTATGATCTGGGGGTCTCAATTGGGACTACTTTATAATTTGGGACGATCTAACAACCGTGAGATCAAATTCTAATTAACATTTTTGAAAATTCTTAATAAAAGTAGACATATGCATGCAAAATCATCAGAATAGAAAAATAATTGCTTATAAGTAGAGAGATCTAAAATTGTACAGTAATTTCTCTTAAACCGGATCATCTGAAAAGGTTAATAATTATTTGATTTTAATCTTTGTAAACATTCAGAAAGTCTAACATTCATTTGCACGTAATTACTTGAGTAAAACTGAAGCTTAATTAAGCATTTAAACCTCGAAATATAATTTACAGTCTTATATAAGTAAATTTAATGCTCTGTCTTCTACAGAGGACAGATGACTGAAAGGGTTAAAATGATACAATAAAATTGTTGTTAACGTAAAGTAAAAAATTGTATTAATTTTTGCTTCTCATTTCCCCTTCTCCTCAAAATTATTTATTATTCGTATTTTTGAAAGCATATATTCCAACAATAAGCTTTGAAATATTTATTATTTCATAAAATTATCTAACGCCACCGTATTTACACTGCATTGTACTCACAGTCGTTTATTGCCGTGCCATTTTATTTCATATATTCAGTATAATAATAACGCAGTTGAACAATGCGTTTTGCGATCCTAAAACTGTTTCTAGTCTAGGCTTTAAATTTATTACGAGAAAGGTAAGCGAAATTCATAAGCTCAAAGTTGACGTTCATAACAACGAAAATTATTACAATGGATCCGTTTACTGTTGCGAAAACAAATGCACGGCAGTGTAAACGAGCATAAATCACGAAATTAAATAAAATTTATCACAGTTTTTTTTAAACCAGAACCAAAAGAGATTTTGATAAATCTTTATTGCATTCTTAATAAAATATCTGCCGCTATTCCGTCTTACCAAGTTTCACCGCTCTGCATTATCGAATTCTCTTAAAGTTTTGAAATGTTCCATTATGCGCACATGACGTATCGGACATCCGATCGGAAAAAATTCGTTCGCCCGACGCAATTCACAAGGACTGTAATATTCATGAAGATATTTCGTCTGACACGCTCTCATATTGTGCGAATATGTCAATCGAGAAACTTCGTAACTTTTACAAATTTAATAAGCAAATCCACGGTGCATTGTGACTTTTTGATAAATCTCTGCTCGTTGTATAAAAAGGAAAAGGTGTATACGCAGAAAAATTTTGGTCAAAAATTACCTCTGTATTTGAGTGAAACTGGGGCGATTTTGACAGTAGGGTGAATTTTATCCCTATTAGCATGAAATATTTAATAGATCGTGCTTTAAATTTTATTTTTCTGCATAGAAAAATTACACATCTCTGTTGTAATTTATAATAAAAGAAATTTAATGTTTTAAATACATTACGTAAAAATTAACAATACACTTGTAACATTTTACAAATCCGTATGGCTAATTTTTCTCCTCCCTCATTGTAAATACATACGCATACATACGTACATACATGTAACAAACAATAGATGTCAGTAACTTAACCTTATAGCACATAAGCAACGAAGCAACACACAATTTGTTTTTATATATTATTTAAAATTGATAACAGAAAAAAATGTTTTGAATATTTTTAGTAATTAAAATTATAATCAAATTATATTCTACATGTCATTGATGCTCAATTTTTTATATAGATAAATAATGCTCGTTGAAACGAGCAAACAAAATTTCCATACCGGCATCGTAAGAGATTAGTCAAATGTAAGAAAGGTCCCGGTTTAATATTCTTAGGTGTAATTTTTAACCGAATTTTATTTGTAATTTTTAATTTTTTAAATAAAACAATCAAAATGATTTAGAACTGACATCAAAACCCATAAATTTTCCGACTCAAATTATAAAACTTAAAATTCCAATTTGAATAAGAATTTGAAAATGAATTAATTTTTAATTAAAATCGTCTTTTAAGGCAAGGGTTACATACTTCTCCTTAACAAGTTCGTAAAATGCAAAGTTTTAAGACATTCTGAATATTCGATCACTTTTCAATATTAATTTCCAAAATGAATTCTCACTCAAAAGAAAATCTATTCCGCTTCTTTGATCTTTGCTCGGCTCTTGAAACTTGCAGCATCATCTCGCGCTAAGAAGCAAAGTAGCTCTCGAAAAAAACAAACTTAGTCTAACGCAGTAAAAAGCGAAGAAGTCGTTAGAAGTAGTAATAGATCATTCGGCGCGCGAGAGAGATAACGTGTGTGCGAGTTTCTGTCGTCGAATACCTGTGTGAGGGATGATACGTGCGAGAAAAGCACTTTTCTCTTTTAGTAGCAGTAAAAGATGAGCTGCGGATTATGCCTGTGCCCTTACTTATATTCCTTCTTTTGCCGCTTCTTCTTCCTTCTCGACTGGAAACTTTTTATGGGATTTTATGGGTGTTTATTAACTGCTCCGAGCCTTTATTTTCTTTTATTAAGGTAGATTGTATCGCAAACTTTTGCTCGGTATAACAGTTAAGCAACTGGACTTTTAATCGAATTAAAATGGAACGTTGGGCAGCTATTTATTTCGTACCACTGAGTTTCAAGCGTATGACATTTATCGCTGTTTATTTTTTCCTTTTAAGGAGGAAGAACTTTTATATTTCTTGAGCTTAATTAATCATAAAAGGTTACTTAAAAAAAAATTTGAAAATCAAATTTCAGAAGGGAGTTAAGGAAAATTTATTGTTTTACGGAATAACATAATCTGTACGAAATAAAATGTTTCAAATATTAAAATTTGATGAGTAATAAATTTTTAATGCTCTTCATTGTTAATGTAAATGTTCAATGTGACATTAATACTATTAATTCAAATTCAACATAAAAGGGATGTATAATTTAATCGCTACATATTACGTAAATCCGAATTTATTTCTGTGGCACATAAAATAATTCAATTTGTTACGTACTTAAAAAGATTATTAATGATGATTAAGACACAATTCGTGCCATTTTCGTTTAGTATTTTACGTCATGAGCCTCTGAAAATTAATTAGTAATGTGTTTCTTAATACGTAACACTTATGTTCTTAATAAAAAAATTTTAATTAAAACAGATCCGACAGGAATAAAATATCAATAACTGAGAATTTTTTTTACTTTTCTTACGGCATTATTTATTATTTTTCCTTTAGCGAGTAAAAGTTATTATGAACCAGAGAATAAAGATGAAAGAGCTGAAAGCAGCTATTACTTTTTAGACAATAAATTTAACAGTATCTGAACCAGCTTGAAATTGCACCGAAACAATCCACTTTTCCAAAAGACAGACTGGAAAAACTGACCAACCCGTTAAAATCTTCCCCTTTGTACACAAAAGACGCAGATTCAACGCATTCGAAATGAGGAGCCTGCCCCGTCGCGCCTCGAATTCGCGCGCGACCGCGGCGCCCGAGACTCTTTGAAGACGCGCCACCGGCTCCGTTCTCTCCCGGCTCTCCTTTTCCCGCTCGCAGCCCGCTCGCACAAAGCGGATTTTCCAAGAATCGCTTCCAAGCTCCCGCGCGTGTCTTCCGAGCGAGCGAGTCGCGCGACCAGCCGGAACGAAGATGTTAAAAGGTTGCCGCGACGGATTCCGCCTCTTTCCCCGCGCCGAGAGCTCGTTTTCTCGCGCTCAAATGCGCCGCGACCCACATATATACGGACGCGCGCGCCGCCTCTCTTTTTTCGCCCGACCGCCCCCCCGACTTTTTAATTGAGACGATCGTCTGCGAGCGGCTTCGCGTGCTCGCTGCTTGCGACGAACGCCGGGGATACGGGCAGGGGAGAGAGAGACTGTTTTTCTTTTGTGTATTCCTTGTTGCCCGTTATTTCGTATCGATGCGCTGCCTGCCGCGTTTTTATGATACGTTTCACGGCCGTTTCGTTCTTCCGGCTGATTGAACGAGAATGAGCAAGCGATAAAATTAAGCGTTCGTTTTCCTGTTCTTTATGAAATAAGAAAATTTATTATACAAATAGTGCGCGGAGAAAAGCGTTTTGGGAAAAATTACTATAGTCGCTAATTTAACGCTATTTATTGTAGATTTCATAATTTTAGCGATTTCTGCGGAGTTTCGTAAAAATTATTAAACCTACAAAAAATTTTACTAAATAGTCATTTTTATCCTGATTCAAAGACTACCTTCGAGTGGTTAATGGGTATAGTAATTTTCTCTAAAACACTTTTTTCTGTCCGCATGTCTAAAATATTAAGCAGAACATTACAGTACAATTTATCTTATTACGAAGCTAATTTTGCGTTGCAATTTTGAACCGCTTCATAAGCAGTGTTCGGAAGGAAATTTCTCAATATCCAGAGTAATCACAAAATCCGAACTGTCCATGTCTAGCTCTTTCTCGTAGCCTCCCTCGATATATATATATCTGATTCGCCTCGTCATTTAGGTTAATCCGATCTGTCAACGCTATCCGGAAACAAGAGATGCGCGAGCCTACAGCTTGAGAACCCGCATGTGGAGATGTACGTCGGTATGCGTTGAAGCATCACGGGGTGCATATTGATCTTATTACGTCTTAAAGAATAGAGATTGTAACTCTTAGAAAAAATCAATCGGAAGTGAGAGTAAAAACGGAGGGTTGCAAAATTGCAGGTAATTGCTGTGTTAAACAAGTTTATCTTTGACGCTATTGCAAATAATTCTATTGCGTGCTTGTCGAACTGCTATAAAATACGTCGAAAGCTATAAAAAGCCAGAAAAACTAATATCCATTATAAAAGTGTACAGGTAGTCAATAAAATGTATCGGCCTGCCTGGACGCGGATTTGTTCTACTTAAACTTACATGAAAGGGCATTTTTTTAAAAGAAAAATGTATTTTATCGTTAAAAGTGGTTTGTATACTCTCGTATTTTTTATGCGCCCGTTTAGTTTTCGTACCCAGATATTTTTCTACCTTAAATAGCCAATTAATTGTAAATAGCTTCTTTGAATGCAGCATCAGCCATTTAAAGAAATGGTATAAGTTGATTTACCGACTGTTTACAATGTACAATATTACTTGAGACTTACGAAATAAGCATTTCAGAATGTAATAGCATAATTTAAAAATGAATTTAAACTTTAAAGCGAAGCTTTCTTTTGGTATAAATGTTATAATATTCTATATTATTAAGGATAATTGCCGTTATATTTTGAAATAAAATAAAATAATATAATCAAATTTTTAATAGATATTCTTTTTGATAACTTAATAATATTCTATGTTTTAATTTTATAGTTCGATCAGTTTGAAACAAATAAACATTTGCAACAAGAAGAGCGTGAAATTAAACCTATTCTAATATATTTTCTAAACAAGTACAATTTGCTTTAACACTCGTGCACATTTAAAATTTATGTTTTCCTTTTCTATTATTTATAGAAATAGATCCAGTTTTGTGTCCAGTCAATTTAATTAGCTATAAATCTTGCAAAAGTAAACTTCACCTAGTCGTAAATTTTTTAAAACCCGACATATTTAAACTTTTCGTTAATTTTTATTCTCTGTCATGAAAAGCAGAAGTCAATCAACGCTGATATTTCATTCAATACGTTTCTTTTGAAATTCAATAATTACGCATTCCGATTTTGATTGTTCATTATATCAGTCGGTTAGTGAAGGAATTTAATTAACCAGTATCTAGTATGCAATAAAGATGCTAAATTACTCACATCATACACAAATATGTTTCTAGGTTAACAGGTGATTTACGATGAAATATATCATATCCGTAGAATTAGCACGTTTAAAGTAAGTATTGAAGTATTCAACGAATGAAGACCAAAATATTACCCACGGAAAATAAAAACTCAGTCGTATTGTTCTAATTTCAGGGATTATTAAAATTAATTCAATAAGAGAAACTCAAAGTAAAATATTTAAAATATCCTAATAATTATAACTGATAAAATTAACTTTATTAAGCAAATAAGCAATGAATATCTACAACGTAATCATCGGGAAAATATAATCAAAATTTATTGTTTCAATGTTCAATATCTTTATAAATTATTTAATTATTATTGATACTATTAAATAATCCCTAAAATCTGTTCAATCAATTGCTTTAATAAACGCTTAAACAAATAGAATTTTTTATTACGCGTTTCCTGTACGTACTAGTCAAGGAATTTTTTATTATTCGCGATTAATTAGATAGTCTATTTGGTGCGCTTAGTAGCAAGCTGGTATTCAACTGACCGCAGGGGCATTGAGTTAATTACATCCGAGAGTTCTCGACAAATGAGCGTCAAAATGGTTTTGGAAAATACTAGCATTATAGTTTCGTTGATCATCTCGCCCTTTGGTTGGCTTACATATAAATCTACATATTTCAAATTATAAAATGAAAATGAATTAAATCTCTACGAGCTTTGTTAAATTATGATATAATTTATATTAATTGAAACTTGATTGTTAAAGATAATTTATGCAATAAAATTTCAGTATGAAATTTATGAAAAATGTAACAAAAATTACTATTTTATGCAGTAAACTTTGTGGCTTTAACTTTTACTGCAGAATAGTAAATTGCACTGTTTAAAATATTTTCTCACTGTCTTTGTATAACAGAACTAGGATGTCAACATAGGTAAAGCCTTACTCCGAAAGCGTCACGTGTATATCGGCTGTGTCACAAAGGGCTGAAGTTTTGATTACAATCAGGGAGTTGCCAAATTGGTGTGCCATCTTTATTTAGATTTTCATCAATACTTTAGTTTCACAATTTTTCACGACTAACAAGGACGAAATTTCGGTCGTGCACAATTTTAAAACAAAACTTAAAAACTAATAAATACTAGCATGTTTTACATTTATCCCCAAAGTGACAAAAAAATTTGTACCTGAACAAAAGTGTTTGTACGCTTATTGAAAATTGGAATTTTACTAAAAATTTATGCATGTATTCAATCTATGTTTGGGAAACTTTTTGAGTTTGTCCCGTGTAACAGTATTTTCTATCTCATAAAGCAGAAATATTATCAATTGTTTTCAAAACATTCAATTTATTGTTCCTAAAAGTGTTTTATAAAATTTTTAATGCTGAAAAATTATATTTAATTTTAGTTTTGATAAAATTTAAAACTTTATTTATTACATTACCTCTCAAATGATAACATTAATTTACTGCAATTTTAAAATTAGTTTTATAATTTATATTTTCAGCGAAGCATTAATTGTTACGCCTCATTTCCAAACGAAATTCTTTCTTCCATTACTTATTTCAGCAATCTGGATTCCCTTAACAAAACATTACAAAACGAACAAGAGTTCAACGAAACCGCCTCATCACTTAATACATTTCTCCCGGCATTCGTTTTCTTTAAATTTCCGCACAAGTCGTTCCTTTCGCCGGTGCAGTTTCCGCGTATTTTTCCACATTTCCATTAGTAGCGCTCATAATTCACTCCATTTTGAAACAGGGCTAGTCAAAGCCTCGCGCCGCGAAGAGAATAAAAGAAAATACGACTGGGAAAAAGGTAAGACGTGAAAGAGAGAGGGGGGGGGAGATGAGAAAAAAGGAGGAAAAGCATCGGAAAAGCGAGTTACGACTTGCTCGATGCCAAATTACCTAGCAACACACCGCCGCTGGGGCGAGGCGAAAGACATTTCTCAGCGGCGAATGAGCAGAGGATCAGCGGACATTTGGGTGAAGATCAAACGCGAAGGAGACTAATAATGCGCCTTGTTTCATCTCGTACATTCAAATTTCTCTCGACAGTTTTTCGTCTTCTTTTGTAGAAAAACTTCTTTATAGCAAGCGGATTTCTTTTACGATCAGATGGAGGTCAATAAAAATAGATACATTATTAAATATTTCGAATGTTTACTTAAAGAAAAAGTTTGCGTAAAGAATCTAATTCAATAATATAATATTGCTAGCAGTGTGGCAGATAGAAAAATGTGCGTCTCTACCCACAGATGCAAGGAGACGCGCGTGCCGAAGGAAATTAAATTCCGTCGTTCCATTTTTTTTTTTTCATCTCGAACGTTTGATAAAATAACCCGCACATAAATCTTCTGAAATTTAAGTAAGAACCGATGAAATTTAATTTCCTCTCCCACACGCACCTCTCGCGTTCTCACCGCGATAAACACGCTCCCGCCATCGCGTTTTTTTTTACAAAACTTGCGTTTTAAATATCCCGAGAAAGCGTCGATTAGACAAAGAGAGAGTAAAGCAGAATCCATCAGCTTAAGACGTTAACTCATAAAACTCGCATTTGCAAAAATTGCCACTCCAAGTTGTCGTGGCGTTATATTCACCTGTCGGTCGGTCGAAAGTTGCCCCGAGAGGGGAGGGGGTTACCGAAGCGCTTCAAAGTCTCCTTCGGCCGTCCCGAAGCAAAAGAAAAATCCGAGCATAAATCTGTACGAAGAAACCGGCGCGCAAATGTAGGCGGCAAAGCGGACGGCAATTCGAAAAGTTTGCCCCGCTCGCATGAATACATCTGGAGGACAAAAGGATCGAGCGACGAATAAAAGCGGGATGGAAGAAGCATCTTGCGTCTCGGTTTTTTTTTCTTTCTTTTTTTTTTTGTGTTCTTTCCGAGCTGCGGGCCAGTCGCGCGCTGTCGTAATAAACGAGAGGAAGGCCGCGAAATTGGATTCGAAGTTTTTAGTGCGCGCTTGCGGTGTTCTGCCGGGCGTCATTTTTGCCCGCTGCAAATTGCATCGAGGATTTTTATTTCGAACCTTCTTCGCGGATAGAGTCAGGCCGTTGAGTTTATTTGCGTGCGGTAGAATTGGAGTATTGTTCAAAATTGGTTAAAAGTTTTCGTCGGAAAAATTAGATGTCTCCTGTTAGAGATAATATTTATGTCTGTAAGGTTGGGATCGTGTCAAAGCGTTTTTAAAAAAAAGTAAAATTTCGAATAATTTACTTGCATTTACTTTAAATACCAGTTTATTGTTAAAAATTTAATTTTTATCAAATAAAGTAAAACATTTTGATCATTGCAAGAATAAACATACTATTTGAATTTAATCATTTTTAATTAAAAGAAACACGTGCAAAAATAAATCAACATCTTTAAAAGACTCTGGCTCGGACCTTCGAACTCTTGTAATAAAAGGAAATACTTTTATTGTTGTACGTGCGCATCTGAAAAACAGTTCCAAAAGACCAGCAGATTTTTCCAATTATTAAAAAAAAGCGTAGAGTAAGAAAAGGGTATAGAATGCAGCACATGTTTTTGCCTTAGATATAGAGAAAACGCGGATTTTCTTCTTACTATAAAGACAGTCTTTGAGCAGTTCGATTGGACCTTCCTCGTGAACCGTATAAAAAAAATTTAATGGTTTTATTTGTAAAACAACATAGCTGTACATTTTTAACCAATACCTGAATACAATGTGTTTTAAAATTAAAATTTCGAGAAAATAAGCCACTGAATCAGTAGGTTGCAGTAGAAAAGGCCTGGAAGGAAAGTGGCTGTCGAAAGCTGTGGGGGGGGGGGGAGAAGTATGGTAGTAGGTTGGACCGCGCCCTGGCTGAAGTTCCCAAGTGCTTCCGTGAAACTGTCCAAAGGAGCTTGCGAAATTAGATGTCGTCTCTATTTGAATTATATTTGATCTTTCCAAATTTCATTCCAATGTTTTTTGGAGGCAAAATATATAATTTTTTTAAATTCTTTATGATATGTAGATTCTTGTTGGAGAGATGTTGCCTTTTTAGATGCTTTGTCTGCCTCTTCGTTTTCCTTTAGTGTGCAATGTGATGGTATCCATAGGAATTTTATTTCGATTGGATTTCCATTATTTTGGAGATAGATTATGCTTTGGATAATTTCGTGGATTATTGGGTTATTAGTTACACAGTTGCCTATTGACGTCAGGTGTTGAACTCTCTTTCTTTACGCCTTTTTCAAATAATTACGAACCTGTTTTTTTCTGATAAATGTAAGCTTATCCTCGCAAAACTAATTTCGTTGCTTTATTCGAGAAGGATCTCGGATAAATTTTTGAAAGAAACGAGAATCGATACCCTTAAACTTTTTTCATTTCGAAAGGCTGAAAACAAAGAACCCCTTTATTGTCAATATCCGAGGGAAAATAAAAAATCCTATATCTGGTAGGCATTGTCCGCAGACAACTTTTCAATCGAACAGCAACAAAAAGCCGATAACAATCGTTATCGCGAAATGTACACGCATACGCGCGCGTTCATAAACGCGGTCAGTCGTTAAATAAATTCTCAAGTGCGAGGCGATAAAAACTGGCCTCTCTAACCCACATCGATAACGTCGGCATTAGCATAGGGGGGTGCACATTAAAATCGATAAATCTCCAGGCTGCGCACGTGCTAATAAACAGCAATTTAAAAACGCTTCAAGGGTAACTAGCTGGGAAGCTAAATTAGCACTCTTATCGCTTCATGCCAGAATCAGAATAATGGCTATTTGATGAAAGTAGAGTATAAGCTCGCTTTATGATGTGCCACTGACTTTAGATATTGAATTTCAATTAAAACTATCGATTTTTCAACTATCTGAGGTGAGGTTGGCGAAATAAAGGATAATAGTAGATTATACAACAAGCGGTTCTAGTTACACAATGTACTATTCTTTGTTTACTCGCAAGTCACGTTCATACTCCTGTAAATGAATGAACGTACAAAGCAAAGCTACGTCGAAGTAAACGGATGCAATATTTGTGTTTGGAAACGGCTTTGCCTGAATGCGAATGCTCAAATGTGCACTTGCTTATTTTATGCTTCTCTACTCTCTATTTGAATTTTTGTATATTTAATTTCTTGCTTTTAGATATGTGATCAGATTTGCAACTGCAATTAGATGATAACTTAAAGGTCCAAAACGTATTTTGAACAGATTTGTTTGATTATTTTACAACGGACAAAAGTTTGTGACAAATTGCTGTACGGTAACTAAACCTTAGTAGGAGAAAAAGGGATCAATTTGAGGGGAGGGCAATATTCCAGAATCAATGTGTCAACATACAGATTTTTATTTATCAACAAATAAGGAAGTTAAATTTACAAATAACAACAACTTTTTTAATTTTCATCAAACACATTTTCATTCAGTGAGTATCAATCAAATTTTGTGCGCGAGTCCAACCTAAATATCATCATACAGACCACAGCGAGTTAATCACAAAAAATACAAAAGTCCATTGAAAGAGGGAATTTTGAATCTCACCAGAAGATATTTAAGATTGATATTGAAATAATGAGGTTTACAAATGAAACTTCTACCGTAAAATCAATTCGAACCGTATCAGTGCCCTTAGAAAATGAAATACATCAAGGACCGCTCAAAAGTATGAAGTATATTTATATTAGTGAAATCTATGTATAAGTGTATAGTTATTCCTTATATAAAAGTCATGACCGGATGTTTGAAGCCAAGATAAACGTTATGTGATTGGTTCATACAGTGTGCATGTATCTCAAATTTTACTTTGATTTAATTTAAAATTTCTAACCTCATGTTAAGATTAAAAGTGTTAAGATATGATACTAAATTATTAAAGATTATTGAAGTTACAAAAAAAAAAAAAAAAAAAAATATTTTGAATTTATATAATGGATAAATATCTAACATGCATATTTTAAAATAGTATTTTTACAAATAATTATTTTAATTATATTTTATAAATTATGTTTTTCAGGACGATAAATATTCCAATAACAAAATGTTTTTTAAATTTTGAAAGCGTAAATATCTTTTAAAAGAATGTTTTAGAAACAACAGTTTAATTTTCAAGTTCAGCTTTTAATTTAATTTCACAAACGTTTATAACTTTTGTTTCCAGTACATTGTACATGAAATTTCATAAGTTATTTTTAACAATAAAGTTAGTTAAATTTTTCAAAATATCAAACAAAGTAGAATTATAAAAACGTCCTTATAATATTAGAGAAAAAGTTAAAACGTAAAGTAGAATGAAATTGAAAAGACGAAGTTTAGGGAAAAGTATTAATAATTATTAGTTCAAAAATGAAAACCACTATACTGAGAAAAAGAAAAATTAGAAATATTGCAAAAATAATTAGAAAACGAATGCGACTAGACTCATCGGAGGCATTTCCTGATTTTTGAAATGCCGTCCCTTGACGCGGTTCCCACATTTTTTCAATCCCAGATTCTTCGATAGCTTGCACAATCCAATCAATCTTTTCAGCGAAAGGCGATGCTCTTTCGTACGCAAAGGAAAGGAAATCTTCCTTAAATGACGGTTTTGCTAGTTTCATTATAGGCGATCCATCTTCATTAATATACTGTTTTATTAAATATCTTGCTGTCAAATAAGGTGTGATGCAAATTGCATTTTTGGTCTTGATAATTTTATTCACACATTCGACGTTACTTTTAGCTTGTCGACTTACGGATATTAATTTCTTAATTTGCCAATCATCTTCTACTACAATCGTGTTAACTTTATATATGGGCATTTTGGAATCCAAAATGTCTTCAATTGTATCAAAATTTCGAACTTCATTTACGAGTTCAATATCAGTGAGACTTTGAAAGAATTCAGTTGCGTATCTTATTGACAGATAACTTAGGACAAGGAAAATCATTCTTTCCTTTGATCCTGAAACAGGTTTAATAATGATTGGTAATCCAATTAAAATTCGAAATATATTGAGTGCTTTCCAAAATTTATTTGAAAACCTCATTAAACGAGCAGCTATTAAAATAATACTTATTATCAAAGGTAGACTTAAAAAATAATCTGCAATACAATCCGAATAATATAGTCTAGTATTTTTAATTACAGGTACAATTAGAACGTATTTGCTGCTTTTGAAACTCATTCCTATGATTATCTTATTACCGGACTGTTGTCCACTTACATAATGCCGAATACTAGACATACTAAGCTGATTGTTTTCTAATGAGTTAATGGCAATCTTTATCGCTGTCCTTAAATCCACCGACGGCAAGAGTTTAAAATGCAAGCGAAAATTTAATTTTTCAGATATGATAATGAAGTACGGGAAAAGAGTTCCGTATACCTTCCATTTGTTTTCAGATTCTTTTACAAAATTCATAAATGGTGGTACGTTGAATAACGCAATTGTCAAAGAATATTTATTAACGTTAATCAATTTGTTTGGAAACATGTTCCTCGTATTATTATCAGAGTTAAAACTTTTTGTAAAAGGGTCGTAATTGACAATTATGCCATTTTTTTCATTGATAACCAAAATCGAAAAGTTTAAAAATTTTAAAGACCAGGCATACAGTAAAATCCTTTTTATCTCAGTTGTCAAAAAATTATATTGGCCATAAAGTATTACTACGCATTTAGGCCTCATTGCGATCGATGTCGTCGTGATATCGTCTAAAATTTCGTATATTAATTGGCAATTTATTTTGTTGTTATTTATATCTGCTAAAATAACATGTGGCGTAGATAACTCAAGATTCTTGAATGCTAAGGATTTATTATTACCACCGTTTTGCATTTCATTAAGATCAATAATAATTGCTGGAAACTGTTTTATAAAGTTCTTCAAAAAATAGTTTGACTCCTTCAAATTCTGCTTAGCGGCATGCTTGATAAAGATGGTAATATGTTTTACTTCTTGATGGCCTATGATTTCACGAGTTATTGATTCAATTTTTGTCTTATTGTTTCCAAAGTTTGTGTGAAGCAATGAATTTGCAAAAAAAATGCAAATACAATAAAAAATTGTTAAGGGTTTATTTTTCTTTAAGACTTTCATTTCTAACCACAAAGTTAGTACTAAACAATAAATCAATATATTAAACCTGAAAACAATTTTTAAGATTGTATAGCCTTTGACAATTTGACTATTTAAAAAATCAATTTGAGTAGTGGAAACTCAATATGGCAAGATATTTTACTTTGCAACGAATAAGAAAGTTACATTTAACAACCCTGGTAGAAATAAAAATATTAAAAATGGCCAGGAAAGTATAAAATAGCTAGTCAAAAAAGTATAAAATACCTAG
>JAWWEO010000049.1:582922-609567 GCA_035582975.1 Ormyrus labotus | reverse complement strand
GTATTTTGAATGTCCCATAAATGATACCTATAAATTAGTTTGCTACCTATTTAAAATTGTTTCTTTTCTACCAGGGAAATGCTACAATGCAATTTATTGTTCCTTGACTTCTGCAATATATATCTATCTCTTTCGAGGTGCAGAAATTAAGGAGGGGATGCTGCTCTTCCTGGCCAGTAAATCAATTAATTATTTAATTCGGAAATCATTTCCACAGCGTCCGATTAAAAGCTACTGCACTGTCAAATGCCATTTTCTTACATGAGGAAATATAACTCCGGCATAGGTTTCCTCAGGCAATTCCTGACAGCAAATCATATCTATAACTGTCATTCTAGAATAGCCTAACAGCTGCGGGTATCGCATTTCCATGAAATACATACAATTTGTCACCAGCACAGATACAGTACTGGATAATCAATGCTAATTTGCTAAAACAAATGAAATACATATCGACAGATTTAATACGAAATGTGACATAATTTTAAATTTTATGTATATATATATTTTTTCTAATTACTATAATTGATCTCTACTTTCTTTTATTGAATTTAGTTATTAAATTATTAGCTATTGCTTAATCCAACAATGGAGTAATAACATAAATTCAAATTGTCCGCAGAGCACAGTTTAATGAACAGTCGACGATTAAATTATCAAATGATCTGCGTAATCATAACGCAAATTCTACAGTACCTTTCTACAATTTTATTAGCATTGACAGAATTTTAGATCGGTATCCGAAAACTCGAAAACGATCATTTCAAATTCTGACGGCCAATTCGACAATGTCAAAAGGCCGACTTCTGCGACAGCACCGGCTCGTACCAACAGGTTTACAAAGCTGCATTTGTGGCCAACGAGGCAGAAAACCAGTAGATTTCAGGGGCGCATCGTTTGCACAAAATACGCAGCAGCCAGCAATCGATCAGCTGGTTCTCTTTTGACGGACGAATAGAGCGCCTGCGGCGACGTTCACGTTTACCTCGGTCGTCGTCACCCCCGCCGATGGCGTTTATCTAATCAACCAGATAAACTACACTGCACGCATAGATCGCCTATTGGTAATTCGCTCGAAGGTCCGTCAATAAATGATCGGGCCCTGCAGCTCCTCTTGTGAGGTATAGATACGAGAATTATATAAGCACACCACAGGGAACCGCCGGGAATTCGTAATGCTGAGATGCTTCGTTCGAGCTAAATAAGGTTATTAAATCTTTTATGACGCGACTTCATCGGTGTATTCGAGGTTAACGTGCTTTATAAAATATAATCTTGACACGGAGCCAGTAAGGTGGAGAGCAGAATTTTTTAAAAGGAGCATCACTTTTTTTGGACCTGGAACGGTCAATTTCACATAGTCCTTTAATAATTCTTTTGATTATTAAAAACTCGGAGGCGTCGCCAAAAGGAATAAATATTTAAAAGTAGTAGCATTCATTTTTAAATATTTTATTCTTGAAAAATAGAAAAAGTAAAACTTTCTATATGGCTGAAATAGCAGGAGTAAGTTTTAATCAAACGATAGATTTCACGTAACATGACGCGACACACAAAACTAGTTACGGATATAACACATAAATGGCGATAGTACAGAGCAACCCTCCCCGGTATAAAATTACCATTACCTTGTCTCTTCATTCAGCACGAAATGTGTACTATTAATGCACTGCAGAAATGTTTTTGCGACGATCATAGTCTACTGGAATACGAGCTATAGTACAAACGTTTCTCTCTCCCCCGATCTCTCCCTTGCCGAGCCGCCGAGTCGTCCCTGTGAATTGAGTTAATTGTGCGAGCACGCGCGCGTGCTGGCTTCATTACGCGGAACTTTATTGACTTGTTTGATGAGCTATTGTCGGGGCGTGCTTGCTTCCCTCTCTCTCTCTCTCTCTCTCTCTCTCTCTCTCTTTCTTGACTGCTGTCCGTTTTACTTTACCAAATTCTGAGGTATTCTTTGGCTCTGAGTTATGCCGGAAGCACTTTCTTGGTGAGCTTTCTTTTCACCTTTTATCGTGATTTCCAATTTTAATTAATGAAACATAATATTTGAATATACAATTATCCTTTTGAGATGAAAATGTATTGGTATTAAAGACTTGACCGCTTCTAGAAATTCTAGAGCAAAGTTGATGATTTAGTGAAAAAATTGCGAGCTGCAAGAAATGATTATTTATGCTGCTATTATCCTCCCCGAGATATCATTTTCATTCCAGCGCGGAGAGTAGCGGTGACTCTGAAAAACTCAGCACATCATTTTCACTCAGTTGGAAGTTTAAATAACAACCGGTAGAAACGAAACGTGCATTATGCTCTATACACAGCCTTACGCAGTGCCGCGGGCGTCCGGAGCTTAATGTATGCAAGGTGTGAATGACAAAATATGTCTCGTCGGCACGCCACCTTCCTACCTTATTCAAATATTCCCATTTCTTCCTCGTCCCCCGTATATCTGTTTTCCGCGAGATACCCCAACGCGTTACAAAGCGTGTGATACACGTAACAAAGAATGAATTGCCGCGAGTAAAGTTAAGACCGACGACGTTTCAAATGCTCCGACGCGAGACTCTTCTTCGTCCCCTCCAAGGAAAGCAGTGCTTTTACGAGCATTCTTCTTCTATCTCACATAACGCAACGCCGCTCGAAAAAATGCGGGGGTAGAAAGAAAACTGTCAGGTTTGCGAAAAATTTATGTGGAGGACATGCGCGACGGTAAACTCGAATTTTTCTGCACAACTCGCCGGGAAACACGAAGCTGCCTGGACGATTCTTAGTTCGAATAATCCGCTTAAAATTTCTGCAGTATCGTTCAAGTTTTAACGAATAACGGAAAATTATTATATGGATTAATGGGATTCAATTATTATTATTTCTATCGTGACAGGTGTAGTTGTATAGGAGACAAAATTATCCAAACTTGCTCTATTATTGATTTTCCGACAAATGAATAATAATGGAATTTCCATCATGTGTTTGCCAGATATTTTATTCAGAAACTATATTTCCGTCACATTCTAATTGACAAGTTTCATAAAATAATATTTAAAATATAATTTATTATTGTATAAAACTCGTTGGAGAAGCACAACTTGATTTCAAGGTATCTTTACGAAAACCTAAAAAAGCGGTTAAAAATGCAATTTCAAATGTACACTCGTTGCAGTAACAATGTATAAAGATTTTCCCCCAGAGTCCAATTCATTAAGGACCGAGGCTTCTCTCATTCAGGAACATAAAAGTGCATCGCTGTGTACCAGAAGATTCTGTCACCCACTGAAGAAATTTTTAATTAAAGTTTGTTTAAACCCAAAATTATTCCGGTCGACTCTTATAAGATATCGCAAAAATTCAAAGTCAAAGACTCGGAACGAGTAAAAAATCCGGAGACTGGGTTGCTCCATTAGGTAGAGTCCACTGACGGAGACTTTGGCTGTCCTTATCAACGAGCATCAGATCTAGCCTGCTGATAAGTTCGGGAGTACAGACTCGCAGCGAAGCTCCTTACCGCTGATTAGATAAGGCGAAAGCCTCTTATTTACAGCCACTTTGTTGGTCCCCCTATCTTCCGGCGCGTTCCGCGACTTTTCAGCCTGTCGTCGAGGCTTACTTCCATCGGCTCCTAAGATGCCACACAGAGATTAGGTGGATATTGTACGTATGGGGAGGGTGCGAGTTAAGAGATTGCGTGCCACCGATGAACTTGTTCCGAGCTCTTTCGGTTTATCGGCAATTTGACGCGCGCGCAGCTCGAGTTGCTTCGGAACTGATAAGTCACCCGCACAGATTCCCTTGGCTTGGTTAATTAATTTACTGATTTATTTGCCAAAGTTCATTTCCGTCCATCGATCTGCTGGGAAAATGAGTTTGCTAATATAGCGCTTGATTTTATCGAATTTTTATCTTGTTTCTTGCCCCGACTTGGATCGGCATTTTACCAATTTGAGTAATTAAATAAATAAGAGGTAAAATTAGCAGGTAATGCTTTAAATTGTTGCACGTACAATTTTTCCGAGTTTTATCAGTTTTATCAGTGAGATTCTTGCTCACTTGGAATTCAGTTATCGATAAACGACTTAAGAGAGCTATTTTACTTATTTTCATTCGCTTCTCAAAACACGATCTCAATCAAAGCGCGGAATTTTCATTTCTCTGGTAAAGGAGCTTGACGCTATTACTGCTCCCACAATTCTGGGAAGACTAACACGGATGCTCGTAGAAAAGCAAGGAGCAGTGGGTAAGTCTGGAAGAGAAACGCAGGCCAAGCAGCCGGTAAACAATGGTCGAACACTTGGGTTCAATGAGGGAGGCAGAGTGGAGCAAGAGGGTGAATATTTCGTCTTATAAATTATTAATGCAGGTTACAGCGGCGGGTGCAGTCTTATTTTCCTTGCTTCATAATAGCGCGATTCCAGCCGGAAGAGACAGAGGCGGGTAGTCGAATTATTCTTGGATTGCGCTTGCAAACAAATTTTGCATGCCTTGCTATCTTGTAACGATAATACCTTCAAGGAGAGGCCGGGTACTATGCTAATGAATCGCTGCCGAGCTCAACTGGCTTTCACTTTGATAGAAAAACGTCCGGAGGCAGCATAAATATTTGTTCTACCTCGTCTTACAATTTTATTTTGCGCCGCTCATTATTATTAAGGCAGTTTAGTTCCTCAGATCGTTTTTCATTATTATTTTCACGTAAAAATTTTAACCCTTTTCTCGGAGAATAAAAAGC
The DNA here is from genome assembly GCA_035582975.1 of Ormyrus labotus. Taxonomy (NCBI): domain Eukaryota; kingdom Metazoa; phylum Arthropoda; class Insecta; order Hymenoptera; family Ormyridae; genus Ormyrus; species Ormyrus labotus. The sequence continues at coordinate 604,841 of JAWWEO010000049.1, read as the reverse complement.
TCTATTTACATTATGATGCTACAGACAGCTTTGAATTTCGTGCAATTACTGTTTCGATTTAAAAAACATTCTTTATTTCGACCTTCCGACCGTGCTTGTTGTAAATGTTACTTATTGTAAATCAAAATTGGACAGCAGCGACCAGTTAATTCAGATTTATGTCTGACTCTATATTGATTATTCTACTTCGATTACAGATTTTGCTGTTATTTTTCCATATCCGCAAAAAAAGACTTGAGTTTATGAAAATGATATACGTATAGTACGGATTGTCTTTAAAATAATTAAGCCAAGCTTAAGTCGTAAAAATAAGATAAAATAATTTTTAAAATTAAAGAAAAATTCAATGTTGCATAAAGTATTTCATTATGGAAAAGTAAAAATTGGGTCTTACGCAGATAGCATTGCCAATTGAGATTTCATCATCAGCAGAATTCTGCAAATTCTCCCTCTCTCCCGTTTCTTTTCTTCGCGCAAGAGAGCAGGGAAGAGAGAAAGAGCACACTGGCCAGAATAATATCGGAAAATCAGCAATCTCGTGTATTTCCGTTTCGCAATCAGTGATCATGCGCTTCCGTAAGGGGAGTCTATATGTAGGTCCCGGGCACACGTAGAGCGTACCCGTACCCGGTGTACGTATAACGACGATTGGCACCGTGGAAAATATTGAATTCCCGTTGGCTCAGCGCATCTTGAAATTCGCGGCTCGTGAGCGGGAAAGCTCCCTCCTCCCATCTATCCTTCCTCTCCTTCTCTCGTTGCGGGCTTCGATTCTCAAGTCTGGCTGTATCTCGCGAGAGAGAAAGAAGCTTGCTGGGCTACGTGTCTGCGCCGCCTAATGTCTCGTTACGCCCGTAATTTAGGGCGAGCACCATGCTGACTTCGAATCGCCTACTTTAAAGCCGATTCGCCGCTAATTTAGAGCGAGCCGATCGCTCGGGAGGTTCGTGGTGGAAACTTTTAGACTTACCCTAGACCGCCAATGGCCTTTTCCCGCGTCGTCATAACTCTCTATCTCCAGTGCTTCCGTATCTCTCGCGGACCAACTACACTGTACCTCTCCCTTAAATATTAGGGTTATTGTATCGTTCTTACAACCAAGGTTAGTGCTTCATAACACTTTACAACAAATGTCTATTCCTATATTTTCATTTTTGCGAAATTGAAAACTAATTCATGAGTAGAACTACTCCTGCGAAATATAATATAATCTGTAATTTACTTTACATTTTAAAGCTAAATGTTTCAAACTTGTTTAAAGCAGTACATTCTAGGCACGTAACTTATTTCCGACGCTGCTAACATCTTCCTTAGGCGTGCAATTCTATCACTTTCTTTAAAATGTAAAAGCACTTTGAGTTTTTCATAGATTCAAATTAGTTTTTTTTTAACTATTACAAATACAAAAATTTTCGTTAAATATCATTAAATATAATAACTTTTTGCCCTTTTAAATTACGATTTGCAGCATCTGTTATCGAATCTTTCGCAAGTTTTACGATGATCTTTGCTACAAACGTAATAAAGACGTTTTTTATTTTTCCTCTCTTTTCCATCACTGTGTACACTACTAGTGTCTCACCTAGAAGCTCCAGCAAGTCCCAGTAATATACTTTGTTCTTGAACCCCTCGCATTTCCACTATGTTTTAGTTTCTTGTCGCGTGGAAAGAAAAGTAAAGACGCGACAATCATAAAATCGGATATTTTTTTAGCTCTTTCGATATCGTTAATTTCTTTATCCAAGGAATGCGCTTTACTGCAGGTTTACGTATTTTTTTTATTCCTTTTGCTTATAAAAAATTTACTTGTCATAAATGTGACTCAAAAAATGGCATGGTATGTAATTAGAAAAAAAGAGCAATTTTAAGAAATTATTAATAAGAATGAAAAGCTTTGAAAGCACAATTAAAAGGCATAATTTTAAATGAGATGAACCATGGAACGTTTGATGTTCTGAAACTGTCTTAAAAGGAATATTGAGATGAATGAAAATGGATACTGCTAAAGTCACAAACTCTCGTGGTTTCCCCCTCTACTGGATATTCAGTTGCCTTGCAATTCCAAAGGAAAACGCTCACCTTGAGTAAGGTAGACGCTTAACCTTCATTGATCCTGTCTGGAAGTCAATGGGTTGAGGTCACATTCAGAGTAGATTTCGAAAACAAGTTTATTTCTCATCAGTTAAAAAAGTCCGCGAAACAATATTTTGATGTTCGAGGCGACTAGAAGTATTCCTGGAATAGTTATTTATTTAAGAATAAATTCGTAAAAATATGAAAAATGTTATTTACGATTAGTATATATTAGAATAAAATTGAAGTAAAAGAAAATGTTGAATCAATTGGAGCTTTAATTCGATGAAATAGTGGCGAATAAGTCTCGTCAATGATTTATCCAAGGTACAATACGCTTACATATACCTTATCCGTCCTGGCACAGGGTCCATTCGTGCAGCAATCAGTCGAATTATCGTCGGCTGGCTCGAAAACTTCCTTCCGCCCTCCGAAGAAAAGACTGACTCCAGGACGCACACTCGGCGAATCGATAGATCCGCGCGAAAGTTCAACGGAGCTACTGTTAATTACTCCGTATTGGAAAGCTGCAGCCCTTGCACAAATCCAGTCCACGCACGAACCCCCAAAGGCGGCTGAATTCCCAATCAAAGATCGGCCTTATCTCGCGCTATTATCGGGAAAAAGTGCGCCGGTTTAATCTTCCTCCTCGGCCTCATTAGCGATGCTGATTGCCGCCTTGTGTGCAAGCACCGCCGTCTTCTGCTTTTCCCAGGTAGATCGTCCGATGATGGAGCTTTCCCAGTCTATATATACCATCGAGCCGCAAACGAGTATGTCGACGACGGCGACGAGCGGGTTGTTTGTTTTCGTTTCGAGCGCGAGCGACACGTGTATTGACACTGTTTCAAGGAGTGAGAGAACGGCAACTGAGATGGACGATTTCAAGATAAGCGAGCAAATAGCAAATGAGATGTAGATTGAGAAGGGCTGCTCGACAGACGGAGATTAGGACTGAATAATTTGTTTATTTATTTGCAGCTTGCAGGATCACAAGGAACAAGTAGTTAGCCAATGTTTGCTCTTCTTTTTTCGGGATATTATATTTCTAATGAAAAACGTATTTTGCTTCCTCCTAGAGAAAGCTTTGTGGTAGTCATTTTTGGAGTTATTCGCGAAACGGTGTAAGGAACAAAAATAAATGGTTTTTGAAAATTGTCCGTACGGATGTATGTGTCAGCTTCTACTGAACGCATTTGCATCTTTCTTTTTGGTTAGCTTATTTATTTTCATTTTATAGCAAATTTTCGATATTCGAAAAATTTAATTTTACTTTTTTTTAATGATAGGATTGAGATATTTCTATCGAAGAAAGACTAGCTTAAGGAGCATAAAAATAGCTATAATTTCAGTTTTTTTTTTTAAAGCTTATAATTCTTAATTTAAATTATCAACTGCTCTGAAGAAATTTTTGGTAATTTAGAATATATAGAGCTATAATCTGGAAAAATTTCAAGCCATTTTGTCAATTAGTTTCTGAATAAAAAGATGAAAACTGAAAAAAATGAATTTTCTATGCCCAACTATTTCGGGAGTAACAAAGCTTTAAATTACTTGAAATTTTGGGAAAAGGTAGATCTTTTGTATATTCAGAGCTGTATAGTTTTTCTGCTTATGAAACTTATTAATTCAAAAGATATTAAGGTTTTATTTTTATTTTTTTTTTCAATTTTTTGAATAGCTGTATCTTAGTGCATATTCGGTCTTTTTCAATGATTGACTTATTTTTTTTTGTCTTTAACTAAACTTTCAAACTTAAAAAGAATTTTTGGAGTTCATCCACTATATAACATAGTACAGTCATATTTTTATTATTATTATTATTTTATTATGATTGTTTACATTAGTTTCAGCAATATAGTTCAAATCAAATATAAAAAATTACTTTTCTTTGGCTTATAATTACTAGAGAAAATTCAATTTACTTGAAATTTTTATTGAATTTTTTTCTAAAGGAAGATAGTGTGAAAAGATAACATCAGGTCTCGTACGATGTTGATTTATCACATGCATTTTTAAGTTTGCGCAGAAATCGGTTCAATACTCGTCTATATCAAAGAGATAGTACTATTATTAAGGAGATGGGTAATTATTTGGCAGTATTATAGAAATTAATCAATTGTACGTTTTTTTCTAATTGTTGAACAAAAATCGGTGAATTTCATTAAGTAGCAGTAATTAAATCGATAAGTTATTGGAAACATTTTTTAATTTGTACCGTAATTGATACTGGACTCGAGAGACTTATTTGATAAATTAATTTCAAAATCTAATAATGGCAAACTTTCAAATCTTTTAAAGTAGATTGAAAAGGAAACTCAATTATAATTCGCTGGTTTCGTATAAAAACTGAAAGTTTTACGAGTGATTTATCAAGTAAATCTGTATAAAATGTAAAATTAAGCGGTGATTTAAAAGTCACAGCTCGAGCTTCGTCCCTCGGTGACAAGGGGTAAAGCAGTCCAAGAATAGGATTGAGGTGGCAGTCGAAATAACCTTTCGGACTACTGCTGCAAGGCTTGGTAGACAAGTCGCGGACAAACACGACGACCTAGCGGCTCGCCGCTAACTCTTTCCACAGACGGGGACGCTCGCACGTCAATCTGTTTAAATAAACTCAGTTGCGCCAGCAATTTTAGAGGAAGCGAATTACAAGCACACCGGGGACGGATGAAGTTCCTGGTCCCCAATCGTTAATTTCGAATTCCGCGTTTATCTTTCTCTCTCGCAGTCTCGATTTGTTTTTCTTTGCTTGGATTTCTCTTTCTACTCGTATTCTCTAGCTGGCTTTCTCAATTTCGAATTCTCCCGTCCGTTTTTGTTGGAATTGCATGCATGCGCGAGCACGGTATTTTTGTGCAAATTAGCGAGATCGATTAGACGCTCTGCTGCAAATCTGATTGGAAATTGAACTTTGTGTTCCTTTCGAAAATAAAGAATTAGTTTTATCGACACGATCAAGTCGGCCAAATTGAATTCCCAGGACCTTATACATTTTACAAACGGCTATGCAAACAAAAGAAAACAATAAAATATTTCGTTATTTACGATTTTTCCTTAATTTTTCACTGCAATATAAACTTTTGGACGATCTATTTAGTGGACTCTCGCAGAAGTGAAAGCACAGTGACGCAAGTCCAATGCAGTTCATCTGTATTTTAAGAGTGGAACTTTTCTCTCAATTTTTATTCATTAAAATTTTAATTTCTACCGCGCCAATGATTTTCATTTCGAATGTAGCCAAAATAATTAGTCACAAAAAAAAGAATTTCTACAAATGAATGCGCACTTTCATTCACCCCAATGCAGTCACTTGGATATCAAACGATTCATCCGCACGCGATTTGATTAGTCTCGTCCGACGCTCCAACATTCTCGTTCACCCTCGTCATTCATTTCGAATAATTTTTCTAAATGGAAAGCCCTACAGCAAGGATTAAAGCGAACGGTCAACAGATAGACCGATCGAATTGTTATTTGTTGTTTCACCCTTTTGTATAAAAAAAATGGCTAGTAATTGCCAGATACGTATCTGTGCGGGCATTTGTGCGGTTACTAGAAGTTTGTCGCGAAAGTCGATTTCAATTTTCATAAATATAATCAAATTTCATAGCAACGCTCGAAGGTTTTATTAAATTTATTCTTTCCCTTTTCGATGAATTTCGTTTGGAAATAATTGTTTCTACTAGTAATAGCGCAATACCATTTATTATTGTTGGGGTATGGTAGAAATTATGAGTAAATTATAGAAAAAATATCTTAATGTTTATTATATCAATATAATCTTACAATTTTGCACATCTTGGTGCGGTCTCACCGTTCACTCGTGTATCAGCACAGAACAGAACACACACCCAGTCATTACTTGCGCCTACATTTCAACAATTATAAAAGATATTATATATTACCATAGAACGTTTAGCTTACACAAGAGCTACAAACGTCGTTTTGATTACAATGGTTCATCTCTTCGAACAAAGTTTGTCGATTGCTATTCCTGATTGAAGGGTCCACTCTTAAAATACAGATGAACTGCATTGGACTTGCGTCACTGTGCTTTCACTTCTGCAAGAGTCCACTAAATAGATCGTCCAAAATTATTCTATATTTTTTTTTCAACATATCTATTGGATGCTTTTCAATTCCCTTCGGAAATAATTTAGAGCGTGCAAAATATTTCTGTATCGACCGACACGAAGCAAACAAATGATCTCTGTCAAGAGCTTCGTAGTTGTGCAATAAAGGCGAAGCTCGTAGAGCACTGAGAGCTCGATGCTTTGTAATTAAAAACAATTAATTCTGATTTCTTGAAAGCAAGCAAGCAAGCCCGGGCAAGGGATAGGGACGGAGAAAGAGAGCCCGAGTTCTTCATTGAATTCGCGGTATTTTCCGGGGAATTGAAATCGACGTCGAACGAGAAAAGCGATGGGGAGCGATCGGAGCGCCGGGGGAGGCAGGCAGTCGCACGAGATTTTTTCCGCAAATTGCACCGAAATTAATGCGATTGCTCGCGCGAGCGCTTGTAATCGAGGATTCGGGCATACAAACGCGCGGGAGCTTTCTTAACGCGATAATCTATCCTCGCTGGGCGTGAAAACTCTCTTGTGCGCGCGTAAATTTGCTCCGCTTAACAAATTTTCAACATTCCCCCGACGTGTGCTACCTCCCGCGCGAGTTTTCTATCGCTCTTCCTTTTTCGGACTCGATTCTGTCAGTTGCAGCTCGCGCTTCATTGTGCACTGCATTTTTTATGCGCTTCCCGCTGCTACCGGAAATTCAACCATTGAAATATTAATCTGATCAAGCGGTTCGGAGATTCTAGTCGATTTTTTTTCTGCCTGGACCGGGGCCAATTTTACCTAATCTTTCGCTTCTAAATTATAAAACCTCTAATTTTTAATAAAAATTAGTGGTAAACGTTCTCGTACGTTACAAATGCTAATAAAGTATTACTACGCCAACAACGTCTTGTACTTATAAGTAAATCACATTTATTGTAAACATGAAATCATTACTTAGCAGCCCGCAAACGACTTTAGCCAATTCAAGTTCAGGTGGAATTTTTCCAAAGCAGCATACTTCGTCCGCAAATCTTCGGTCGCAGCTATCCTGCTCTCAAGGCGCTCGCCATTTGTATTCTTCTCCCCGTGGCGCAGCTGCTCGCATCTGTCTCTTTGGTTTTCCGTTTCGCGAACTACTTGCGGCGCTACTGGATTACACGGGAGGAAAAGCGCACAGCTCCTCCTCTGAGCCTGTTACTTCCGACAAGTTGCGCGCCTTCGAGTGGCGGTCTGATTTGCATTGTAAGCGATACTCGGTGCAGGAGGCATCCGAAATATTCTCTGACATCGCACTTTGGGTGTCCCGCAACAGACTCGTTAATGAATTCGATTAACGAATTTTGCTCCCCGAAGCCGCTAGACCGCCAGCCGATGTTTAATTCATGGCGCTTCAGTGGGCGCGAAAAAATTTTTCTCCTTGCGCTCGTTTTAAATTAGAACTAGAATGTCTTTTGAAAGAGGTTTCCGGAGTACGTTACTGTAGAGATAATTAAATGTTCTCGTAGGTAAATTATATCCAAGAAAAAACGCGAATAATATATTAATGAAAATCAAACAATGTGAAAGTGCGCCATAAATCCTTTAGGAAGAAATTTCGAATGTATGGTCCTCTTTTGGGAAAATTTTTTTTGTCTTGTCAGAAAAATTTACAAGAGATATATATCTGGACAATAAAATACGAGAAACCGCTCGGAATTATTGTTTGCTTTTACTTTTATATATTAATCGAACGGAATAGCTATAAAATTCGAGAGAATTCGCAAGGCACTCGATGCGGAAGTAACAACCATAAAATATTAATTTTCAAGCCAAAAGTTGAAAAAGTCATTCGAACTTGAGGACGAAGGCGCATTCTCTGTTCTCGGCCTATATTTCCCCGATAAATGACGCTGGCGTGTGCGCGGCTGGATGCGTTCTCGGGGACACCGCGACAAGCGTCACTCGTCGTATTTTCCCTCTCGCGTTTATTAAGTCGTAAAAAACGCCGGTTCGTTGGTCTCTCTCTCCCTCTCCCTCTCTCTCTTTCCAAGCGCCGTAGTCGCCGTAGTCGCCGGCGTCGATGCCGATGAGAACGAGTGGATCGTAAAATCATGAAGTATTGGGTCATAAAAAGCGACGCGAGCGCGCACAACAAATAACTAGAGCGCGCCGCGGCGGTCGCTCCACTGTTTCCCACCCGAACCCCTTCATTTCGATAATTATGAATTATGGAATACGAGAGTTGAATTTGAATGGCGTGCGAGAGCGAGCCTGACGAACGTCGACTGTACCCGGGCTGTGTGTACGCAAAATTATCGAGGCGCGCGAGCAAACAATGCTGCCGCGCGAAATAATAAAAGGTTTATCGAGCGTAAATAGCACTAACTTCGAATTACGTTATTTACGGGGAATCGAACAGGCTGGAAAAACGTTACAACTTTTTTCCAAATTTTTGCCCAAATCGAAAATTACTCAAATCAAACTATACCGGATGTCGTCTGTTTCGCGCTTCCAGTTATTTTGACAGAATTTATACCATTTTACGCGACTATTTGATATTCAGCTCCCAATGCGAAGCGCTACGAATATTACGCTTGTAGAAAACATCATTTAGTTAAATAAAGTTAAGCTCTACGCGTACTTAGCGTTAGAGTAGATAAGACCACGGATTCTACAGTATAACATTTCAGCAAAAGTTTAAACGAACAGTTAGATATTACTTTTACATTTCTTTTACAATGTTTCGTTATGCAAGCAACTTGATGTCAGACTTAATCAATGCTATACTACTTAAAACAGAAATAACTGCTAATCTTTATTATGGAATCAACTTATTCTATTAATTTCAATTGATTTTTCTGTTAAAACAAACTTTACTTTTACATATTTTAAAAAACTTTACCGAGCCAATCAATTAATGCTCATCGAATTCTAAAGTAGATTCTTGGTGATCATAACGAAGAGACTCTGTTTAAGTATGCATAGAACTGGCGTCAGCGTGCTTATTTTACGAGATCATCTAGAATCCGAACAGAAGACTTTTGGATTAAAAGCTTTTATATTTTTTACCGTTAATTTTTATAAATTTTCCGATCATTTTCTAGTTTGCTACTGGACACCTGTCCGCGATCCAGTTGTCCATGCAATAACATCCTGCAAGTCTTTGGTTTATGGAAGACGATAAACCATCGAAAAAAGGGAAACACCCTCGCTAAAGTGCTAATTTATTTACATGAATTCGAGTGCGAATGAGGGGGGAAGGCGGAAATAGTGCCCGCATCGCGGTATAATCGAGTCGCGAATGTAAAACTTGATCATTATTGCCGAGCCTTTGGTGTCATGAAAATAACGCTCTAGGTGTGCGGGCTCTCGGGGGTCGGTGCTCGTTGCGGGCTCGCAGACCATTATTAGCGCGCGCATCGCTGCCTGGCAAATGGAACTGTCATAATCGTTTATCGTGATATCGCGCTCAGCCAACGAGATTAGAATTTACAGTAAGCAATTGGCAGTAACCCTGTGTTTAACAATTTCCAGCTGATTGTCGTTCGGCGTGTATTTAGTCGATGAGACTCTGTCGAACCGCTATGTTGATTTTCCCTGACGAGAGAGAGAGAGAGAGAGAGAGAGCTAATGAAATTTTCGAAACGAGAAATCAAAGTTCCGCCCGCTGAGAGACCTCGCCGTCAATTAATTAATCTGGATGAGTAAGCAAGCAGACCGAATGGCAGGACTTTGGTTTAGCTCGAGTGGAGAGGATCGTTATTTCGCAATGTACTTAGCAGAAAGCTTAAAGCTAAACTTGACGTGACGTCTGCTCCCAAATCGAGGGGTTTTGCAGTACCATTTGCTCTTATTCTTGGGTAAGCGTTTCTGAGCACTTTGTTTCTCGGACTTTCGTCAATCTCGAGAACAAATAAACACTCGTCCAGGAAGTATATATGTTTACCGGTATATATTCATAGAACGTTTTAAGACATATCTGTTTCGAAACTCTAATAATATTGCAGAATAGAAGATTTATTGTTTCTTACTTTTCATGTCATTATTTCTTAATCTGTTAATTAATAATTAATAAATAATTTTTAGTCAGGTTAAACCTGACATAAAATTTTGTAAAAAAGTCACACCATACGACAATCCACACATTTTACGATAAAAGTAACATTTATCGTTAAATTCCTCTTCCCCAATTGTTCCTCTCCAGGCAGTAGGCGAGCCAGCTCCTTTACTTTTGTCTTTTTTGCTTTCGAACGGAGGGAAGCCGCATGTTGACACGAGGGGTCGGTTAATTGGGTTTGATCGGCCGACAAGAGTTCTGTCGGACGTCTGTGCGCGCGCCGGGCGTGGCTACGGTCACGCGTTAACGTGCGAGCTCCACTTTCGACACCCTCGATGTACAACCCCTTCGACCGGCAGCCTCAAAGAGAATTCACCTTTTTCGGACTACACTTTGCGCACACCGCAGTGTCTGATTTCCGGATGCACGAATGCGAATGCAGCCGTTGAAATTGATTAGACTGAGAGGGACTGGGGCTTTTCGGAGATTAATGTAGGAAAAAGTTGAAATTTGCACTATGTTGCAAGCTTTTTCTGATTTCGTTCATCAAATTGTAATGGATTCTTGGGTGAAAGATAATGTGCAGATTTAATTAGAAAAAAGTATTACTATTTAATTGTGATTTATTCTGGTAAAAACTCTTAAACTCTCGCACATAAGAAAATGCTCCTACTTTTATTTAAAACAATTTTTCGATCCCGTCGACTCACATTGGCTTGCATTACCAGCATATTTTTCGACTACAAACTAAATTATAATATGTAGGAAATATGAAATTATCAATATTTCACTGTCAAAAATCAGCTAGAAGGAATGTTCGCCAGCCATCAACGCTAATTTATTTTAAAAACAGGTACTCGGAATAACTAATAACTAATAATAACTAGTAATTAATAACTCGGTATTATTAATTAAATAATAATAATACCTTTTATAAAGAGCATCACTCCCTTTACGGATCGTTCCGCAATTACAAGTATCAGGAAGAGCCAGCAAGCATTTGGCTGGGTAAAAAATTCCCTCTAATAAAGGTATCGAGAGCCCAGAGTCCGGCGAGGAAACTTTTATCCACTTGGAAATTCTTTAAGGAAACCGGCCTCCCAGAAGAACAGACAGATAGAGAGAGGGAGAGAGAGAGGCAAGCAACTACTACTACTACTACAGTAAGAAGCGGAAGACGTAACTTTGTTTACCTCAATTTGTATTCAAATTTATGAGCCGCGGCCGCAAACTTTTCGAGCTTGTGCGGGGCACCGCGTCGGTGGCGGAATCACGATAACCATTTCGTCGAATGTGAATTTCATTCAAATGCACGCCGCTGGGAAGTAGCGGAGCGCGCCGCTGTTGTTTGGCAGCGTAGGCGCAATGAGCAATACGTTTAATTAAGGCTGGCCCGCTTCTCCGAAAGATCCAAATTAAAGTTTTTCGCATATTTTTCATCTCGCCGAGAGACTCAAATTGATTTATTATGCTAAATGAGTTTTCGACTTTGTTCGAGATAATTAAATGTAGCTTTTATTTGCCTACTAGCCTACACGTACAAAATGTCTGTGAACAATATTAAAATTAACAAGTTTAAAGTAACGAATGTTACTATTACATATAATTTATTATATTTACATGAATTAGTTTACACACGCACAGCTTTCGATAAGTTTTAAAAGTGTTTTAAAAGTGTGGACAGTTTACTCAGTTAAAGTTAATACTTCTCTACTATACGTGTAGTCACGCAGGAGACATAGACAGGTAATCTAAGGTGTAACCAAGGGACTCCCAAGGAAATAAAGATCGAGACAAAGCAAGAAAGAAAAAGAACAAAGAGAAAATCACCCGAAAGCACCATTTTCCTTCCTTTCCCCAAAGTGTACGTATACCGGCGCAGAAGTGGAAATCCAGCAGCAGACGTCTAAACAACGCAAGCCTGTGTAAATTAAGCTAAAAAAAGAAAATGCAGCAGCATTCCGATTCGCAAACAATCCGTTAATATCGAGGGGGTGAAAGCCACGCATATTATATTACTGGCGGGCGAGCTTCGTTTTTGCGTAGCGCGACTTTTTTCCTCTTACTCTTTTTATCGGCCATGTTTTGTAACGAGTAAAAGTAAGCCCGCCGTATAAACAGCCGAATACCGAGGACTATTCGCCGGGGAAAAATACTGCGTGTGCTCTGCTTCGATGCTCGACGCCAAGGGAAAGCAAACGAGTCATACTGCGTGAGTCTGGCTTGATTTTTTACGTAACTAAAATAAAACAAAAGCTTTTTGCTGTTGGGCAGTATTATTCTCTCGCGGCCTTGTGTTGACCACGAGCAAAAATGGGAACTTTATTAAATCTCTATTTTCGCAGCTGAAAATTTGACGTTATAAACTTTTAAACTACGCAGGTAGTGTATTAAATTTATTTATTGATCAATTCGGACGATTCATTTTACATTTATTTTTACTCCAATAGACTAAAAATAAAAAATGAAAAACATTGAAATTCATTTTTAATATAAGAATTATTAATAACTTTATATTAATAATCTTATATTTAAGCTACTCTATTTATAATTCCTCGATATGTCAAAATTGAAAATTCTTTTTCTTTCTTTTCCAAAAAAGCTGGAGCCGAAAACTTGTAAAAATACGCAGGCAAATACGCAGAAAGCAAACGTTTTTCGTTCCTTGGATTTTTCGCTGAACAGCATTATTAGCAGCATGGCCCGAATAACGCCACTTGCCGGGCCAATGAGGAGGCATTATTGGCGTATAGAAAGGCATACCGGTACCGGTACTCCTGAGCAGCGCTCGCGTATCTCATAATCTCTCGGTAGTTCCGGCTGCAGAGAGCTGCGCCCGCGCTCGCTTACAATATCGCGCATACATTTGGCCGCGTCCGCGCACAATATCATCCTTTTTTGCCAGCGGGCTCTCCTTCATCTCTGTTTCTCTTTCGGCTGTCCTACTCGACTCGCGCATTATTGCACAGGTCACAGATGCTGGCTACGGCACACGGCAGCATCGACTGGCTGCGCGCGACATGAGTATTATTGCCGCTGTCGCGCTCTCGCAACCGGCTCTGCATTTATGAACGTCGTAAATTACGAAATCGCAAATTGCACTTGTTACCCTTTACGGGCGGTCTGCGAGCCCGCTGCACAGCTGCACAATATATATATATATATATATACATATATATACACACATATATATAGTATACGCGGGGAGCGGAGCTTCTATCTTCTTGCCGCCTTCCGTTCTCTCGCTTTCTCTTCTCTATACTTGCGAGGAGGTTTTCCTCTGATGAGCAGCCGAGCTCCCGGCACTGAATGCGGGAGAAAGAGGAGCGAGGGGACGCTGCGATTTCTATCTTTTCATTATGTTTTATGAAGCTGCACTGCATATATGGAACTGCACGTCGAATGCACATTTTTTTATCTGAATAATATTTATTGAGATGCATTGAATTTTCGTGCATCTAGTTTATTGTGAATTTTAACAAAAAGGTTCTCGGTCTGCCTCAGCATTTTCTTTATTTCTACCGTTATACGTAAACTGCAGTAAAATTGATTTAAAAAATGCTACTCTGGAAAATGAACGAATTTCATGCTGTAATAAAAATCTAATACATTTTAAAATCGTGTTTCAAAAATAAAAGAAAATGAAAGAAAACCATCAATCATAATTAATCCTTAAAATTATCAGACACGTGACATCGGATGGTCCGACAATATCAACTCGCAAACTACTTCATCGACAAAATTCTGCCTTTGAGTATTATTTCTGAATAGTTTGTTTAGATGTTTTTATTTTTTATACAAATATACTAAAATCTGATAATCTTTCTTTAGAAGTACATTAAATGGGAAAATAATATATTTTTGTAATACTAGAAGTTTGAAAAAATAAAATAAGTTACAAAATATTTTTAAACTATTCTTTATGTAAATAAGGTTAATCACGTTTACAATAACTGTCTTTCATATGCTTCGTTAACTTCGTAGACATCATTATTTTCGATTTATTTATAGCGCTTAAGATTCATTTTAAACAACAAATGAAGGTTATTTTTAGAAGGTTGATAGGTTAAATTGTGTGCCATAAATCGTTAAAAGTAATAATAATCAACTAATGAAATGTCAACATATGACGTCACTATAAAATCTACTATTTGATAGAAAAAATAAAAATAATTGTGTAAAAGTAGTTTTTATATATTTAATTTGAAAAAAAAAATACATATATATTGCACAAACAAATTTGAATGAATGTGTAATTGAGATACTAGTGTGTATTTTCTAGTAATGAACGATTATGTTGTACCGTTCTACTTTTGACATTTAATCAATGTAATGAAACATTTTGATAGAAATGATTTTAATGTTTGCCGAGTTACAAATTTTGAAATTATTTGACATTTTTGGTTACAAGCCAATTTTCTTAATTTTCTCATTTGAATTAATATTTCTTAATATGTTAGAGGGAACTCGAGTAGGCTTTCATATGATCTTATTGCAGTAATATTAAATAATTTATTAATAAACATTGTTTAAATATTGAAAATTTTCAAAATTATAATAATAATAAAAAATCAACTTTTATATAATAATAGTAGAGCTAGAGTACAGAAAAGTTGAGATTTCGTAAGTGAACGTTCGCTATTCGTTCATTTTTTAAGTCAATTTTAACAGGAGAAATAAAAATAACTTTTAACTATTTTATCGAGCTTTATTTTTTACAAAGTTTTATTAAATCTGTCGTTCAAATTTTAACGGCACTACCTGTAAGTTTCAAAGCAATTTCGTCGCCGATCGATTGTAAAGCACGTTAAATTCGTCAATCTCCGTGCAAAATAGAAAATCATTGGCGGGGATTTCCGTGGTGGAGAATTAATCAAAATGTCTCCAGGTAGGTCACTGCCAGGACGTCCGGTCATTCAGCGGAGAAGCCGTTTGCGGGCTTAGGCAGCCGCGCAATGTGTGCCGCAACCGCTCGCGTCGACTTGATTAAGTGCGCCGAGGGACGACGCCTTCTCTCTTCCTCCCCCTAATTCCTCGTTCCTCCTCTCCTAAACGAATACTCTCGAGCCTCTTTTTTCTCTGCACGAAGACACGCGAGAGGAGCGAGTGGAAGAAGCGGCGATCAATCGCCTTCTGGTAATTGTTTTAGTCGAGTCGATTTATCTCGTGCCTGGCTGATGCAGCTACCCTGACATGTCAATTGCCCGATCGACGCACAGTCTTACTGCTTTCCCTCTATGGAGTCGAGATTTTATCTGGGTTAATGGATTTTTTCCCTGCGCTAATTGTTTCGATCGATTCGAGGAAGCCGGACAAATGGCTGCTGAAATTTTCCGAAATTTTAATTGATGGATAATAGATTCTTTGAAGCTTTTTTCCAATCTCCGAACTTTTAATTAACCGAGCTTGAGTTTTCTAACAGGAGCTAAGGGTGATTTATTAATTTACGACTCTTCGCTATTCTTTCATCAATTGACTCGACTTTTGCAAATGAATTTTCGGCATTTTCTCGAAATCGACGAGCACTCGTTGAGTCTACAGGACTGCTACTGAATGAAATGGCTTGAAATATTTGCACTGCGACGAGAGCAAGCTTTATATATCGAAATTATCAACTTTTGAATAGTATCAAAGTTTCCGTTTTAACGAAAGTTTTTTATTACTATTAGTTTTACTTTATTTGTTTTATAATATTAGAAAACTCGTTGCCACTGCAAAACTTTTAGAATCTCATAAATTTTATAACGTGTTTCTGAACAAACCTTTGAAATTTACTGCAAAATAAAATTCATGATCATGAATTAACTCAAGAAAATTAAACTTTCTCCGCATGGAAGGATGTAAAAGTTTACTTACCCTAAGAGCGACACTGCAGTCTCAATTCTAATTTTCGGCGAAACCGCTGATGGCGCCAGCATCGCTTGCTTACCTGTATGTGTGTGAGTATCAGTGCTTCGAGACAGTTTTCGATTAGCGGCTGCCGGTATGCGTTGCTACGTCGTCTGGCCATTCTATATAATTGAAGTTGAAAATGAAAAGAGAAGAAGAGAGGCAAAGAGGCGAAAGTCAATAGTAATAAACAGATAAATGGAGCGATACAGGGGGACTCTTGGCGTCGAAAATGACTGGCCTCGTAAAAAAGGAAATTAAAATTGCGATGATCCAGAAAGTTTAATTTTTTTTTAAACGCGCAGCTCCGTAGATGAGAGGTAGTCATAAAGATAAATGCTTTTCCTTGTGCATACAGCTTTTCATTTCCATAAGATGACTGGAAATTATGCAAAATTTGTTTATATTGTGATAAGGTTTTTCAGGGTGTTGTAATTTTTGGAAGAATTAGTGAAAGAGGAAAATAAAACGTTTAGCAGTTGATATTATTGTAATAGGAGTTTATTTATCTCTTCTTTGATAGGTACAAATGTAACTTTTGCTAATTATTACAGATCATTAAAATTCGCAAAAGTAAGTATTTACATAGGTTAAACAATGACGAAGCTCTAATCTAAGGTTGTGGCAATGTAAATGGAGTTTGTAATACTTATTTCAAATAACACCTATACACAAATAAATAAATTGTAATATTTTAAAGTTGGAACGAATTGATTCGACATAAAAAAAGGAAACAGGTATCAACGAAAAACTCTCGTTACAAAACAAAAGGAAATAGACTCATTAAAATCACGCAAGTCTCTTGCGAGGCTTAGTCGCTGGTAATCAGTCTTGAACGAGCGTTCGTCAGATGATCGTCAGCACCTGGCGGAACTCAACTCGGAAATCGAGTTGTAAATCGATCAAACGTACGCAACGCACACAATCTAATATAGCTGAGTAAACCGCAAAAGGCGATAAAGGGGGTGTTCCATTAATTGCAGGAAACGTCAGATCTCGTTGGATTTGCCAAAAGCAAAGGCTCGTCCCGAATTAATATTTAAGAGCCAGCAGAAAAACGCGTAAGGCAAACAGGTTCGGCCTCGGCTAATGCTAATCAGAGGAAAGAGGTCGATGCGCGTGCGACCGCCCGATTCGCAAACGAGAATCCAGGCACGTAACTGGCGCAAGCAGGGCGTCCCTTCCTTTCGGCTACTCTTCTCTTTCCCCGCCGTGATTCTCGGCGTCCCTTTATTGCTTGGCTTGGTTCGCGAGTTTCGTTGCCGCTGCATAAAAATGCTCGATATTAATCTGACTACGCTTCAGTTATAGCATTTACGCTGCGATAGTAATCCTTCATTATTTTAACGCAATGGGCATGTTTAATTTACACTTCCGCAGATACTCTTATAAATTTAACTACCTTAATAACGATCAAATAATTAACGCACTTTATCGATATATTGTTAAATAGTATTTAATAATGTAAATGAATGATTTGTTGATAAGGATTTTAATGACACATTAATAAAAACAATATTTGTTTGGTGCAGTTAAAATTAAATTGCAATACGAAAAAAAGCAACACTTGCAAAATGCCAGAGTAAGCAATGTCAAAAATTATAACTTTAATTCGCGTGTAACTTATCACTTAATAAATTTAGAAAGTTTCTCCGTTAAAAGTTACAACAGGTTTGTATAGATTCGTGTAACTTTAAACTAACTCGCCCTAATTTTCGCAGGCTCGATTTTCCGACAGTTGGAGCAACAAAGTGATGTATTTCTACACGACCGATTGTTCGGTTTAACGCAAGGCTTACCGGAAGGTACCCAACTCTTGCTCGTAGATTTAGTAATAAGCTCCAAGTTATAAAAAAATTTCTAAAATTTACATAGTCTAACAACAATTTTCTAGTACAACTCTTACAATAACATCCAAATAGTAACTTTCAAATTTTACTAATACTACTTTTTGTCAGTAATAAGCCCTTACCTATCAATGCCTATCAATCGTCTCGTGTTAATTTGAAAAAGGCAGAGAGCCTCTTAATGGAATGCCGATCGATCTACGCTAAATTTCAAGTGAATGGAAACTCGATCTTTTAACGAATGCGCTATTAAATTCTTCTGTGTCAAAAGCAGAGTGATAGCAGAGGGCAGACGGCGCAAGCAAGAGAGAGAGGGAAGGTCGTCCGTCAGAGGGTCCGCCCGTGCTAAGCAAAACGATACGTGGAAGGGGGGAGGGGGTGCCCAGGGCGGCGTTCACGCGTGAAGATTAGGACAAGCACGCACGCTCACACCCGCGCAGAAACGCTTGCATTGATTGCGGTCAGTGGGCACGGGGCAGCTGCTGCTGCTACTGCCGCTGCATTGTCTCCGACACGAACGATAATGACGAAACTAATGAAAGTCCAATGTCTGCTGTGCTCGGAGAGGAATTATCTAAGAAAAATTACTGTACTATCTGGCGAAACCAAAATAAGATACAGTTGAGAAATGTCTTTTCTTCGATTGCTTGCCTGGAGGGTACAGTAATTTTTGCAGAAAGACAGTGTAATCATAATTGAATTTCAATTGGAATTATTGCTAATATTACATTTCTATATCAATCTATATTAAGATAGAGAGATTTTAAAGGCGGTAAATAAAAAAGTTAGAAAAATGCAGTCGAGTGCGTCGTTACAGTTCGTATATTACAAAATAAAAACTTATCTATCCTAGCTAGCTATCGTGTGACGAGGAGCAGTGGCAACGGCGCGGCATCGTCATCATCATCAAGGCGCCGTCGAGGCAGAGGCGGTCTGCGGAATTCCGGCGGAGGTAGACGCCGAGCTCGAGGGCTGTTCTTGCTCCTGCTGCTGCTGCTGCTGCTGCTGCTGTTGCTGTTGCGGAGCCGCCGCCGTAGTCGTTGGCGTCGTCGCTGCCGGCGTCGTCGGCGTCGTCGTCGTCGTCGTGGTCGCCGGGCCGGACGTCGACAAGTTCGCGGTTGGAGGCGCCCCGTATGGATTTCCGCAGAGCTGGTCCGCTATGCGGCCGCCCTCCCGCAGGCCGCTCAGAAAGGCGCCGTGCACCGTCGCCGGGTAATTGCGTATCGTGTGTTCACCTGTGCAGAAGAACGGATGCAGCGCGAACGTTAGTGAGCTTTTCGAAACCTGATGGGCTATCGACTCGGGCTTTGGGTTACTATTGTGGGCTAATAATGCTTTATAATGCTGTGTAGGATTCAGTGCTTAATTAGGGGTTCGTTTATTAGTTTCTTTGTTTTTCGTTTGATTGACTTTTTTTTATTGTTCTTTGGTAAATATTTCTTGTTGTTGTCGTGGGAAGGGGATATTTGTTAGAACTGGCGGTATTATTCGGTTTAGCGGACTTTTTTTATTCAGGGACGTTCGTTAAAACCTGATATTTTTAAAAAATGAATTTTAATGAAAATATTGCTTTGATTAGCGTAATGAATAATAAAATATAATTAATAAATCCAATAAAAACATTTATTACACCGCGGCGTTATAAGTGGCATGTCAAAGAGGCAAAGTAAAATTATTGTTTTCGTTAACGTCTACGATTGTAAAAAATGCCAGTTAAACTAATAAATAACCGGTATGCAAACTCCACAGATTAATTGAGCGAAATTTCTCTTTTGCATGGAAAATCCAATTTGTTGCGTCGCTTTCGATGTTCCCGCTGCATTTAAAAATATGCATAAAATGCAACGGAACTAAAAAAATTGTGTGCAAGCTCATTTACATTTGATCAAATAGAAACTGAAATAGTACAAATAAAATACTTTCATTCAGAAAGCAGTAATTTTGAAAAATAAAATTTTTAAGTCAAATCCTAACAAATTACCTACATTTTATCACTGACACATCCTGTTATTAATTTTAATAACGTTTATAACGATATCAAGATCTCGAAGTTAATATTTTTTTCAAGAAAACCAGTTATTAAGCTATACTTATTCTTAAGTGAAAACTTATTACTCCTATTTTACTTTGTTAACAAGGTACTTTCTACCGAAGTAGAAAGAATGTATGTCTTGAAAGACTAAATCTTGCGCTAATAATGCCTGTATTAAAGGTTTTCCAATTAAATTTCCCATTACCTAACTAGACTTACATCCTGAAAGAAAAAAAGCAAGAGTCCTTTCATCGGAGTTACAATAAAAGCAGTGTGACGTATAACCGAAACTTGAGCGTCGCAAAGTCAAGAACGTTCGGAAAAAGTCGCTCGCTTACACGAGCATTCTTTCTCATTTGGGCTGATGGAGCCGGACGTTAATTAATGTGGCAGAAAGAGAGGGGAGTCGACTTACCGGCAAAGAAGACACGGGGCAGCGGCGAGGGGGCGCCGGCCGGCTGATTCGGCGGCGTCGTCGGAGCAACGGGAGCGGCTAGGAGATCGTAATCGCTGCCGGAGCTGCCCACGGCGACGAAGCTGTAGGAGCCGCGGGCCCAGGGGTCCGCCCGCCACCTCGTCACCACGCTCTCCCGCGGCTGCGGCACCAACTGGTTTCCGAAGATGCCCTGCAACGGAGTGCGCGATCAAGCTGAATTCATTTCAGCCACCTGGTGTAATCTTACTGCCCGTATTTATGTGTTAAAGCTACTGCATTTTAAAACGAAGCGTCAATTATCTTATTTCGCTTTTAATTAAGCTTTGCTTAGGCACGTCGCTGTCAACAATTTCTTACAATAGTAGATTAAAGCCAACTAATGAATATAATACTGGCTTTATCGACGGGTCATAGTCAAAACAAGAAATCTTGAAATTTAAAACTTTTCTTAAATCTATGTCACTTTGCTTATGAGAAATGTGTGCGCTAGAGAGTATAAGCCATAAACAATTTTTGTCATTTTGACTTTTAAAAGTTTTTATGCGTTGTCAAAAACTTTTCTGCTTAAATTCCTTTTTCAAAGTATGTAAATTTCATCTAGTCGAACTTTTATTTTGAAAGCTACTTATATACTTATATGGCTTTAAAGCGGTAAGTGCGCACAGTACAATGATTTTGAAATGGGAGCTGCTTGTTTATTTTCTGTATTTACTTGAGACTATAGACTCGCCGAAAGGTAGCATTATCCGTATAGCCACAAGTACACTTTTCACGGATGACTCGGAAGCATTAATTTAACGCGTAAAGTTTCTTCAGACATTTATCACTTCCTTAACGTGTTTATCTGTTTCAAAGGCGGCACTCCTTTTATCGCTGATTACATCTGCGGCCATAATTAAGTAAATATTTATAATAAATAAAACCGATATACGAGGCATGCAGCGCTTATAAATCCGCGTTAAAATTTCGGCGCGATTTTTTACACGTACGCAGACTTAATATATTCAAGCAAATCTTTTTATCAGCGAACACAGGCCGGGCCCTCGAGAGACTCGACTCGCTAACCCACTTGAAAATCTCATAACACGTCTCTCTCTTGGCCCCTCCACTTCGCACGACTCGCTCCGGCCTGAACGATGAAAAATGCCCGGGCAATTAATTGCGTCGTGTGTTGCCCTCCGGCGAGGATAAGCAGCAAATTTCGTTAGCAGACACGGAGATGATAAGGAGGCGCAGAAGGAAGTCGCGCCCGAGATAAATTCCCGGCGACTCGTCGCTGCGTACGGTGGTGGCGCGTCAAGCGAGAGTATCGCAAGCTTTTTATCCCCGATCTTTTCAACATTTAACCAAAGCAGCTTATTTTCAATATGAAATGAAAAAAACTTTCAGTGCAGCAATCAATGTACCGTGTATTGTTTAATTGTAATAAATTAGCGAATGTTTGCAATGCGAAGAATAAACAACTCTCCACTGAGAAAAATGTTATTTCAAAATTTACTATAAATTCATTAAAAATTACTATATTATGTGGTAAAGCGAGTGCAT
>JAWWEO010000049.1:528841-561139 GCA_035582975.1 Ormyrus labotus | reverse complement strand
CCACCGGGCATCAAGAAAAATAGTATACGGTACACATGACAAAAGTTCAAGGCCCGCCACTGCGTGATATGGCGCCCTCGGCTTCGCCTCGGGCGCCAACTTCACGCAGTGCCGGAACTTCAACTTTCGTCATTTGTACCGTAATATACTATTATTACTTTATTACGTTTTGCAGTTTCAAACCATCAGATTCTAGGGTACAATTACAGTATCTTGCTTTGTCGAGGTAAAGTTTTGAAACGCAATCGGAAGTAAGCTTTGACTACCCGACCTAGGCAAGTATTCAGAACACATTTTACATTACTCAACTGAATGATTAACAGGAATGAGGTGGGACAATAAAATGCCACGCTGCTTCCCGAGCAAGACTTCTATACCAGTATGCAGCAGACACTGTTGAAATTTATTATTATAAATTATAATTGCAGCTGCGGTCAGCGTAAATTTTAATCATTCGAAATATCAAAATGTCTCATAAATACTTGACGCAGTTTACGCAACAACGCCCGTCAAAATTTAGCAATACAATTTTCAGATAAAATTTCAAACTGTTAATAAATTAATGAGCAAAGTGTTAAATAAAAGTTTACTAAAATGTTTGATATGTTGAAAAATATTGCGGTCATTATTTAGAGTGTACAAGTTTTAATTAAATTCAAAGTTTCATAATCAGCGCCGACAAGAAAGTGTTGTTCCAATTTTAAGGCTTCCCTTATACAAAACAGAAGTCGGAAGCTATAAAATGGCTAAAACGATAATTATTATTACATTACAGGTGGGCGTTAATAAGGTCGCCGAGTTCCGTCGGCGTAATTCGATTCCTTATTGGTTCGAGCTTGGCGTTCTCCATTAATTGCCTTTCCCCCCGGCCCACTGCGCGCTTGGCGCCGTGAAAATTTAGCTCCGCGCAAGTCGTGTAAAAATTAACGTTCCCTCATCTAATAATCGAGGCCTTATGCTTTGAAATCATAATAACCCGGCGGGCGCTCTCTAGCAGCGAGAAACAAAGCCAGCCGAGCGTGCGCAATTCCAATTTGCCAGGGCTTAATCTCGAAAGCTTAAAACCGTAAGTACTTTCGGCGTCTTCTCTTTTATTACGTCTAATGGAGGAACCAAAGGTAAGACGATAATCTAGCGATTAATAGGCGCCATTAACGCGACACACGCTAGGCGCAGGCGCGAGAGCGACTTTCTTATGTGCGTGCACTCACACGGGTAATAAGATTCATCCCCAATTTAGGCGACGCGAGCGGAGGGAGGAAGGGAGAGAGGAAGTAGGCGCGCAACTCCGCGCGTAATTAAAGCCACGAAATTTCAAAGCGAAGCGTCGAATGCAAATCGCCCGACGTAATAACAATAACCTCTTCTCTCCGGAGGAGGGATAAAGAGGGAGAGCGCGACAGATGCTCCCCATCCGCGCACACCCCCGCTAATTGTAAATCCGTCTAGCAGAACCGCGACGCGCATTTCGGCCGCGCACTCCGAGGAACGGTAATAAAAAACTTTGTAGGACGCTCGAGTTTTTCGACCCTCCCTGGATGGGCAAGTTAATTAAAGGAGCCTTTGTCACTGGGCGTCGGCCTGGTCTAAGCTTTCTCGAGCTTGCTTTCAAAAACTAGATCGAATTAGTATTATTATTAGCATTCGTTAAAGATTGACAAGATTCTTTGAATATTCAATAGTAGATTCGTTCGATCCGTTGACTGGTTTTAAAATTGAAATGTCCTCTATTAAAAAAGTGATCGTGGAAAAGTGAAGCCGAAAATGGATTGGTTAATTCTGATGATGCAACAAATGTGATTGGTTCAAATGACGTTACTATATTTGACTTAAAGATTTAGTTTGATTTGTTAGAGTGGTAAAAACATAAGGTTAGGTCAAAGTATAAGAGATAAAATTTTGTAATCAAGTTTCAAGGATATTGATGGAACTATACATACAAAATGTTTTTTGATAATAAAAAATTAAAATTAAAAAATTAAAATTAATCTCTAAGCATTTTTACTAATATTTAGTTTTGCTATATATGCTATAATTTCTAACCTCAAATTTTAATGGTAGCATAAATTAAAGATAAAACATAACTTATTCGATACATGTGCTATATTGTATTGTATCAAATATGTAGATCATTGGGAACTAAAAGGAAGAAGAATTCGTATTTGTATAATGGAATAAATATAGAGCGCGCGAAGCGCGCATGAATGCACCTAGTAAAGTAAAATTCCGATTATTGTACGCCGCGGATATTTGCGACGAAAATGCCAATAGACAGCGGCCTTCGTTGCTCCGAAGTGGCACCTACCTGCGCATGGAAGACCACAGTCCGAGAGATTAACGAATCTATCAGGCTCTCTGCAATCGCGAAATTCGATTTCTTCCAGTCTGCGTAATGGACCATACTTGATGAATCGCTGATCTGAAGATGAAGGAATCGGGGAAGGAAGTACCAACAACAACAGGCGGACATCAAGGATTTGCGTAAACTGAGTATGCGCACGAAAGACCAAGTACATCTTCGTCCGTAAGCGTAGCGCAGAGTTCACCTCTTTAGAACACCACTCCTTAGAGCCAAGAACAGCTTCGTCGAACGAAAGCGCACGACCGCGAATAGTGAGAGAAATTTCGAGAGCGACAGGGACACGATAGAGTTCTTTCAACATCGACTTGAACGCGACGGATCGTTGTGCGCAAGGAGAACGTTAACGAGAACGATAGAGAGTAATCAAAGGTCTCTCTGCGACCGGTATTAATTGCAAAGCTAATGACTTTTGTTACTTAAATTCGACCGGAATTAGAACATGCATTTCTATCCTTGAACTTTGAACATTGAGGAAACTGAAATAAATAACGGCACTTATGGTAAAAATTTTAGCGAGAAAATTACGCTAACTTATACGGCAGTAATTAAAAGTTTAAAATGTGATCTGAACTTAGTCTACTAGATATATTCATGCGCATAAATGTTTGCTCTCTCAGATGAATTTGGACGGTCGCAGATTGCACGCGCACGCTTACGCGCGTTTACTCGGCGCCTGTTTGTCCATGTTTGACCAGGTAAGAAGGGAGTACTGATAGGTACACCGATCAAACGCGTGAGCCTTTGCGGTTCGCTCGTGCGCAACGCGCACATATTTGTATTTTCTCCTTCGAGGGCTTTGGGCCACCCCCTAGAGTGCGTCGTCCACGACCTCCTTTACCTGCAAACTTCCTCTCTAGGATGGGCGGCTACATCGACCGGAGCCCGGACATGCGTGACATTGTTTATTGCCAGGCACCGAGGAGTAGCCAAAAACCGCGAGGGCTGAAAGGCAGGAATTCACTTTCACGGTGCGCTCTTTGTCGCTGCCCGCTTACACATCTTGCGCGCGAGATCACGAGATCTGCGAGAGATGTACGAGTAGGCAAGTTGCTACTTAGATACTTAGCCAAGTTTTGCTACTTGCTTTGGGAGTTGATATGCATTTGGATTAATCTTGTTTTAGCTTGCATATTTCCCTGTTCGTCATGGTGAATTCTTGAGTAAGAGCAACCTGCTGCAGCGTAAATAGCTAAACGCTCTCAGATGCGAACTTCATTAAAATATTAATGTTCATGATGCATTCGAAAGATTATAAACAAAGTTTTTTATTCATAAATCTTTATTTTAATAAATAAAAACGAAGTTTATGTGGAATTACATTTATGATTTATTTGCCTTTTATACATTTGGAATTTCAATCTTCCACGTTTGAAAAAAGCATGTGTAGAGTTAGGAAATTCAAAATGCGAGATAAGGTACTACATTTTTCTAGGTTACTGTAATATTCTTCTAAACCACGTAAGTATACGGAGGAGAGAAAAGAAAACTTTTGAAGATGCGCCAGTAGTTCGAGAAAGCTGCTTTAGGCAATTCGCACGTGCGAATTGCATAAGGAAATTACAGGTCTGCTGAATACCAACTTAAATATTTTAAATATCAAATATCAAACTTTTCTTTGTTAGACTACTACTATATTTCTTCGAGTTCAAATTGAATATTATTTCTTTCTTTTGTTTCACAGGTGATACACGTTTAATGAATAATTATACATGTATCTTTCGAATAAGTTTAAGATTTATAGAATTTGAAATTATATTTTGACTCAAAGCAGCCTATTTAAAATTGTAAAGGTAACGTAAAGAAATACTTATTTTAACTAAAATGTAGATATTAAAAACTTGTATATTGGAATACCGAAGCCAGATTTTTGTTACCTTCTTTCTCTTTTTCTACTTTTCGTTTTATGTCAGAAGTGAAAATCTGCAGTTACATTTCCATACAATCAGAACGTTACTTTTGTATTCAAAAGTGAAAACCACACGTGCTAACCATGACAATAAATAACCATAGTTTCAGTTTTGCTGTTTGATCTTTGACAAATTCACTAAACTGAAATTTTTACGAGTAAGAATATTGAAATTCCAATTTTATATTCACCGACCTTTAACTTTAAGTTTCCCTCTCGAGAATTTGAGTTTTCTTTGTTGCATTGAATTTTATTTCCAAGCGAAAAAAATTCTTTAATTTACCCAACAATTTCGTTCGAAGGATAAAAAAGGAAAAAACTGAACGACAGAGCAAAAGACGCTCCTCGACAGTTTTCAATTTACCGTTGAAACAAAAATCGAGTAAGTCACCGCAATAGCTCCCGGCGGTTGAATTTCGCGTTCCGCGTAAAAGAGCTGTAATATTTCCGTACAGAGTGCGTGTGGCGCCGTCGCAAAACAAAAGTTTTCGAACAATTGCTTCTATGTAACTAAACGGGACATGTAGGCGCCCGAGTACACAGCGCAGCGGGGCTAAAATAACAAGAGGTTACCTCGACAGAATCGATAAGGACTCCGAGAGCTTTTCGCCTCTGGTTCACGCAACATTTTGTTGCGTCGGCCGCTCCGAGAGTTACGTGATTCAGTGCTAGGGGAGCCGATAACGAGGCGCCGAATGACGTAACGCCGGGAGCAGAAGCCGAGGCGTCAGGTAGAACGGCAAGCATAACGGCTCCGAGCTTAATTATAAAAAGTCATTATCAGCTTGTTCTGGATTAAGTTGGCGGAGCCGACAGCTGTCGACGTCGTCGCCTCCAACGAGCCTTAGGTACGGCGAATGCGTTCGCTTCGAGGGGGGCGATCTCGATTGTTCCCTAGCCGCGCCCTGGAGAAGCTGGAGAAGTGCTAAGACCGAGATAGCCGGACATCGGTTAATTACGGGACGTTACTTAGTGCTGCTTGCCCCCCAATGAACTTTGTGTATTCGTCGCCGATATTGACGGTACGAGAGCTTCGTACCCAAGTCCAATCGACTCTAGAACTTAACGAGTCTTCGGTGTTTTTGAATAAAATTACATGAGCCTGAAGCTAGCCGCCACGCGATTAGCCCCGGCCAGTGGTTCTCATGAATTCAGTGGAAATCCAGAAACACATGGTCCCAGTCGCTTTAATTTTCGTGTGGTTGTCAAGAATCAATTGCCTTCTCATTTCCCTACGCGAGCTGGGCGTTGCAAGCTATTATTTATTAGTTATATAAATTAAACGGAATTTCTAAACAAATTGCTGCCAAGCAGACGCGCAAGGTCCCAGTTTCTTGAAATTTCGTGGGGTCGTCAAGAATAGATTGCCTTATCAATTGCCCGTGCGAGCTAGGCGTTGCAAGCCATTGTTTATTAGTTATTAAATAAATAATGCCAGTTTGAACGGAAATTTCTAAACAAATTGCTGCCAAGCAGGCACGCATGAGCCCAGTTGATTGAAATTTCTTGGATTGTTAACAGTCAACTGTTTTCTCATTTCCCTATGTGACCTAGGCATTGCAAATGATTGTTTATTAGTTATTAAATAAATAATGCCAGTTTGAATGGAAATTTCTAAACAAATTGAAATTATTTATTAAATAATTAATAAACAATGGCTTGTAATGCCTAGCTCGCACCGGCAATTGATAAGGCAATCTATTCTTGACAACCACACGAAATTTCAAGTACCTGGGGCCATGCGTGTCTGCTTGGCAGCAATTTGTTTAGAAATTCCGTTCACACTGGCATTATTTATTTAATAATTAATAAACAATGGCTTGCAATGCCCAGCTAGCATAGGGAAATGAGAAAGCTGTTGACTGTGAACAACCCCAAAAATTTCAAGCAACTTGGACCATGCGTGTCTGCTCGGCAGCAATTTGTTTAGAAATTTCCGTTCAAACTGGCCTTATTTATTTAATAACTAATAAACAATGGCTTGCAACGCCTAGCTCGAATATAGGGAAATGAGAAAGCAGTTGACTGATAACAATAATTTTCGAAAAAATCGCCTTCAAAAAATTCTCATTTTAACATATAACCTTATGGGGCTCGGCAACAAAATCGATGAATACTCCGAAATAAAGTCATGAGTCTTCGTGAAACAAAGATATATTTAGACATTTGTCTCTGAGAAATTCGTTAGATTAATAAAAACATTATGTTAACGTATTCAATTAATATAAAATTGCGAGTAAGGTATTAAAAATAGGATATGCATCGTATAGTTACTGCTTACACGCATGAGTCGTTAGTTTGACAATAGCGCATCGAAGAAATAGCGTATAATTCAAATAACCTGAATGAAATTATTAATTGGCAGGGGCATATAAAAATTACATAGGCTGCCCCGGTAAATCATACTAACTTTTCGTTTTACCTAATTTTTGTCGAATTTTCAATGGCTTCTTATTCTAACATTCCGCGTATAATACGCGCAATTATTACAAAAATTAATGACAATAAGCATTCAGTCAAAGCGTGGCCCAAGGAAACTTTTCACTTCCTACGGCACCAAATGCCGAAGGCTCCTTAAACCAGCTTTATTATGTATACCAAAATGACTTATCAAAATTGCAAAACAATGTTTAATTATATGAAATTTACTAGGATATGAAAGCTTTATTTTTAATTTTCTATTATATTAATTGTAATTAATATTGGTTAATTTATGTTTTGTAGAATTTTAAATAAATAATTTAGCTATAGAATATTACAAATAAATAAACATTTTACACTTTTAGAAAAAGTTCTCGTGGACAAAAACGATATTAATAATTTTAAGATTTTTTTATATCTGGACGTTACTTTTGAGTAACATCGTGTAGCCAAAGCATCCTTAAGAAGAAGACGAGTAAGAAGATGAGAGTAAAAGAGTCGAAGAAAACGAGGAAAGAAGGCGGATAAGACGAGATAAGCGCAAAGCGGCCTGTGGATTAAAGGTAAAAGAATAATGAAAAGAGGAAAGGGTATAGTCGTCCGGCCTGCGAGATAAGAGAAGTAAAAAAGATAAGACTGTACGAGGAGAAGCAGCATGTATGGAAAGTAAGGACGGCGAAGAAGGCACGCACATTGAGAAGAATTTGCAGAAAAACTTTTTACTTAAAACTTTTAATTAAATATTCGCCAAGGTTTGGAGATATTTAATAATCAACAAGCTCAGTTGGGTAATGCCAAGGAATGTTTAATGTTAATTTAAACTGTATGTTAAAGCGAGCTTTGTAAAGGAGTTGAATGAATAATTTATTAATTAACAAAGCATTATTATATTATTATAAAAGAAAATTTGCATGAAGAAAAGCTTATTTTTTATTTAAGTTTAGTAAAATTTATTAGTAATCTCAGGTCTGACTAACTAACTTATTTATCTTTCCTAAACAAATAAAATAACAAAGAAGCCAAATACACGCTTATTAAAAAAAAATGAGCGACTTTTAATTAGCAGAAAAGGAACTCCCATTAGTTTGATAAAGCAGAAAGTACATTGCAGAGACGCCTCTTTATTTTTCGGAAGAGCGTATCTTAAACAAGGCTTGATTGCGGCTTGAAAACAAAACTATTATTCCCCTGAAGCTCTCGAGGATGAAAGGGAGCGAGCGCAAAATGACTAGCGAGCAGCGTAAACCGATAAAAAAAAGCCAAGGGAATGCAGCAGCTGGTGCGCTCGACAATGCCGATAAAATTTGCCGGCACACCGGCTGTAATCAGCGCCGCTCGCGTCGCCTCGAAAGACACGCGCTCGCGGCTTTTGTTTGTCCTGCGCCAGCAGCCGCTACACAATAAAGCTCATAATTCTTCCCGATCGAGCGGCTTCCTCCGCAACGGCAGCCGAAGATAAGCGCGGAGGCGGTACCTGCGGTATATATTTCTCGAGGGATCCTCCAGATTTTCTCCGCGGAATATATACGCAGTCATGGACGCGAAAAGGTCACCGGGAAATCGAGCGGAGCCGATGGAATTGATGAGGTTCTCGCGAGCTCCTAGAGCTTGTCAAGCATGAAAGAGTACTTTTGTAACAGAGCTGCTTCTTATTTTCCAGACCCTCTGCGTTTTATCGAACGGATCGCGCTGCAAGTTAAGCGGATCCGAGTTCTCCTCTCGATCGCTGCGTCTCGCTGCTCTCGAGAATATTCCCTGGAGCTTGATTACTTTTGAACTTGTATAAGCGAGAAATTCTCGCCTCGTGAATGTGATGGCTTTGGAATGGTGAAAATTTCTTTCCCCGGAAGAGTTCGCAAAAACAACGGCCAAGGCCTTTGCCCTGGCGAAATTGCTCCGTTTTTTAGAGACTGTGCGTCTCTGGGCGGAGGAACCGGTTTCCCAGTAATTACATCTGCCACAGGTCACTTACGCACTCTTTTTAACTTAATTGATCGGCGACGGGCAAGATTGATTCAAGTCCTAAGCTTTTTTCAACTTTCGAGTAATAATAACTTTGCCGTCAGAGTAATTTCAAATTAATTGATTAGTCGATGATCAGTGTTCGTAAATATTTCTGTAAAAATTAAATAAAATAATTAATTTTCGAGAAAGTCAACGCAAATAAAGCATGCGAAAGTCAGAAAACTGATACATACTTTCCTCTCTTGAAAACAATGAGAGAACGCATTTTAAAACTGAATTAAAGTAGAAAATAAAAAAAGACTTTTAAAACTAATGACGTGCTAATATTGTCATTGGCTTTTATTTTCTATTTAATACTTCATGTTAAAAAATATTTTAATAAATTTCGAATTGCTAATCTGAAAATTTATTTGGAAAGCATATAATGAATAAATCCCTAATATGTGTATGTATTAAAAAAACAGAGCACGAGTAGCGCGTCTGAATTTAGCTATTGTCTAGAACTGCTGATACATATGAGTATACTCATCCTAAAGTAATGCTCTTAACGAGCTCATTAGAAGGCCAGTAATATTAACTCCCATTTCAAGTATTTTGGTATATATAGGTAAAAACCACTAAGCTGCGAAAATTCTATTATAGTATAGTAGCCTATAGTAGTGCAATCACAATGGTTTATGCAATACGTTAAAGACGAACGTCACTTCGTAAAATAAAGAAGCTCCGCAGATATATTAAAATATAAATCAAAAAAGCAGACAATTTTTTGGGCTTGGGCTGTTTTAATTTTAGAGTTTGCTTGGAAATATGATTCTGGTAAAGTGCCAGACTGAAGATTAAAAATTTGAGATAAAACTTTTCGAATTCTATATAAAACGTCTGAAATGGCGGATGACACCGCCAGAAGTAGAATTTCAATATCTGCTTTTTATCGTTAAAATCAAAAGCGGAAAAGTTTTCTACGTAATTAAGCAGTGAGAAATATTTTTCCACTGTTCTCGTCTACTGCGGCGCAGTTTAAAGTACGTAAATTAACCCTAAGGCTATTTTAGTTCATTCGCAATAAAGTTTGAAGGCGCAGTTCAAACAATAAAAATAAAAATTCCGGTTTCAAGCGTCGACGTAAATGATTTAAGAGCCTCTCTCACGACTTTTTCCCGTGTCTCCGGAAACGCTTTAATTTCATGTAGAGTTTTACGAGACCGAAGGCAATAATGACAAGGATGCGTCGTCAACCTTTAGTTTTACTTTACTTCTGGCGTACGCAGAGCTACATAAACGGTCGTACGAGTTCGAGATACGTCGTGGTCTGAAGGGTAGCCCTTCGCTTTCTTCATTTCCCGCGAAATTAGTTCTAATCGCTTTGCGCCTCAAGTTTTGCCTCTTTGCCGGTGTTTATTGCACTTACTGTCTCTTTCTTTCCTGGGCTACGGCGGCGTAAAATTTCATTTACCATCGGAATCCTGTCATAAAACCTGACCGTTTTCCTTCTGCGATGCGAATAAAAGTTCTCCCTTTTCTCGTTTCACAGAGTTACAATCTACTGACTGCTAAATAATTCGGTTTATTAACTAATATTTTTCTCTTTCAGTATTATTAGAATTTTTAAATCGACACTTTAAATGTATGAATACCATAAACATTTGTTTCAGTTCTTTTTAATATTAATACTAATTATTTTATTTCTATCCAGAATACGTATAAAATTTGTAAAAAAATTTGGATAGAATAATTTTTGTGTGAAAAATGCTGTGCACAAATTAACATTTATATTTGAAAGTACTTGAAGATACTTTAAACACAAGTAATAAAAAATTGTCTACCAGCCAATAAACTTTTTTAATCTTAAAATTGTTTTGAAGAAGAATTGAAAATTTTCTAATGAAACGGCCTCTGCATCTAATAGTAGCCAGAGTATAGTACAGCGGACTTTCTAGCGCGGGCGACGGCTCAAAATGAAGATGCGCCATCCGGAGCGCAGATCGAAGAGCAAAGAGTAATAAAGACGAGCACCGAGCTGAAGCGAAATGAAACGGTAAGGAGAATAGGAGAAAAGGAAGGAGTCTCGGAGGCGTAGGTATATTTGCGAGCGGGTGTGAGGGAGGAAGATACTAGGCGCGGACGAGCCGCTCGCTAAAAATACAGATAACGAACTGAACTGAAAGCACTTTTGACCCGCCATTCCTAAGGATTTATAGCGATGCAACGAGCCCTGCATTCCCTCTCTCTCTCTCTCTCTCTTTCGCACTCGCGAGAGGCATAAATCACAGGCGAGAGATGCCCCTCTAGCATATTCTTTCTCTCTCCCGAAAGCATTTTTTCTTCGCGGCCTTCTTTTTGCGGGGCTTCGATTCGTCGCCGGGATCGGTTATTCATTAATATTAATAAGCTATACGTAACTGTCGCTCGTATAACGACGATACGAGCGTTTTGTGTGCGCAGCGGAGGGCTGAATTCGGCGGTGGCGCCGCCGAGATTGACACTCGAACGCGTTGCTGCTGTTATATTGCTCCGCGGTCTCCGCGCAATGAAATGCTTTATGGGCTCGTCGCCGGGACGGCCGCGCCAGAGAGAACTTGCTTTTTTACGCAGAGCGCCGAGTGAATAATTGGACGGTACGAGCGAATTGCCAGTGCGAGGCTCTGATGCTCCGAGCGAGATACTTCGCTTGTCAATCGTTAGTTTATACAAGACCAATGAAGTAGAGGCACTTTTTGCGCCTTAAATTATGGAAAAAGATTTTGAGGTGAGAATTATCGTTAAAGCGCCTTCATTAATAATAAACATTGTGAAATTTTTTAGTAAGAATAAATTAATGAATAACTGAAAAAAAACTTACGATACAAAGACCCCGGTTCCTAATTTATTTCTCACCTAAAATCAAAAGAAATGAACACTTAAAGATTAAAATATAAAAAAAATGTATTTTTATGTGAATAAGAAGAGTTGCACTTTCAGTGCAAAGCGGAAATGTAAAAATAACAATTTAATGCTGTTGATAAGAGGAAATACATTAGCTGAAATAATTCCCTTTTAACTGTATTCACATCACCTTATTTACCTTTAAAAATTATGAATTTCAAATAAATTCTATATTGTGTCGATCTCATTTTGTATAGCAATAAAATCTTTTGAGATTGAGCTTCGTGAAATAGTTTTTCTGCGATTTAGCAGAGAGGAAAGATGAAAAACGAAGAAAAAACGTATAGGAAAAGTTTCAAAAACAAAAGTCATCTTTGGAAAAATTTGAACGTTTCAAATCTCTAAGTTTTTGTTTCTTTTCAAAGATGACATTTAAAGTTTGTTGTTTTTGTACAGTGTATAACTCGATCGATTCGGTACCTAAATGAGTTTTCTTGAACGCAAGTTTGAATTCTTGCAGCTTATATCTAATAAAAAGTGTGAATATAAAAATCTGTTTTATTGAATTTATTTTTGTAGAAAATAATTCAAGCAATATGCGAAAGAAGTTTCACCTCAAAAAACAATTACAAACAGCATAAAAAATATATATAAAAAATATTGGTTAAAAAATAAACGTGAAAATTGGAAAAAATAAAAGATTTGATAGTGGGATTTTATTTCGGTTTTAGTTACGAAAGTTTACAAATAACTGTCAGAATACTGTAACAATGCTTTTCAAAGTCTACCATTTTAAGATGTAAGGATAGTTAAAGACGAATCATTTGGAATGTTGATAACCCTCGACGTAGAATTTCGCTCATTCTTGCGAGCTGCTACACATCCTGCGACTTGCTACGAATTTCCCAATGCGAACTTGTAGAATGTTAATCTCGAAATATTTCGAATTTCAAAGCTTCAAAGTGAACCCAATTTCGATTTCGCAGTTTCTACCCACCCTACAAGTTCCCTTATTTCCAAGTATTCATTTGAATCTTTCAATTTGTTAATCGACAAATTCTTTTCAATTTTGGAAGACTATTTAGCTGCAAAATATTCTATAGACCGCTTTTTATACGTAACAATTCTAAAATTTTAGGATATACTTTCCAGATACCTCTTTACTCGAAAGCCAGCCTTAGAGCACAGACGAAAGAAGTCTGAGTTTTTTATAAAAATTTTTTTCTGTTCATCGTTCAGCTCTGATGCCGTGTGAAAAAAGGCAGCTTCGAGAGAGAGAGAGAGAGAGATCGATGTAAAGCGTGAAATTCCGTGGCGCGTGAGTCACGCGAGCTGGAAAGAGAGGGATACGCACAATCGAGGGCAGAAAGAGAGAAGAGACGTTGGCGCCAAGAGCCTTGTTTATATCGCCTGGAAATCGGCAAACGAAGCGGCTGCAATTCGCGGATCGCCTTCCTCTTTGCTGAGCTCCTAAATATTTGTGGACCGCACGCACACACGCAAACGAGGCAAAAAATCCGATTCATTCCCTCGTAAACAACACTTCTTTATGCTCCACCTTCTCTTTCTTCCTTTTCCGCAAGGGCTGCTTTTTTCGAAACTTTATACTTTTTACAGTACTTGACGGCCGCATTGTCGAACAGAAATTTGTGTATTCTTTACTAGAAGGCGCTGCGGTTTATTCCGTCAATGATTTGCGTACAAGCCGAATGGGAAACAACGGTTTTATTCATACATGTTTCATACTGGTATCGACTCGCAATGAAAATAAATCCCTTTTCTCCGAACGTTTTTATCTTTAAATTAAAAATGCCTAATTTCAGTTTAAATATGTGTGAACAAGAAGACCGTTTACTGACCAAATAAAAATATAACTTTTACCTTTAAAAAAGGTATACTTCTTCATTAAATATTAAGCGCAAAAGATTTAGTTTAAATAAATTTTTCCAAGAATATTACTAGAAGGTATTTCTGATTTTTATCTGATCTCTTTATAATAATATATTGAAAATAGTGGTGCCTTATTTTACCAAGATTTTAAAATTAATAACGCATTCTTTTTTTAAATTTGTAAAACATTAAACTGCAAAGTTTTAATAATTCATACAACTGTTCATAACGAAGGTTAATGGAATTGAAAAATAAAAGTTGTTTATAAAAAGACTTTTGTAACAAAGTTTTTCTGATTGCTAAAAACAAAACAATATAAAAAAATATCATACAAGACATTTTCTTTTTGAATAGCAACAAAAAAAAAAAACTTTTCGTGGATTATAATAATGTAATATACAGGAGAATTGAACAGCGGTTCTATTTTTACAGAAAGTACATTATTACCTTACTTTTCCAAAGGAACAAAGAAAGGCAGGCTACTTTAGCGTCTTCGCGTTGAGTTGAAATATATAGAGCATTTTCAGAGTAAAACTAAAGCAAACTAAAGTAGCCTTTGAGCGACTTATCGAGTTCCAAAAGTAAGACTTTGTTCATAAAGTCTCATTATTGAGCTCTCGATACGTATGGCAAAAGATATTCCCAGACTTTGAATACGGCAAAGCGGAGACTGGTTAAAAAGTTGGTAATGCCATTTACTTTTATCCGCGGGCGGCTTTATCTACTGTCGACCAAGATACCAAGGGTTTTTTTTCTATTTAAATCCACAAGTATGGATTCGGAAGTTTATTAATGAAATTTCTAGGCGAGTTCCGGAACAGAAAATAACTCTTTTGCTTGCGAGATTACTAATAAATCTGAAAATTACGCTTCGCTCTGGAACTGCTGAATACGTTAAATTAAAAAACACTTTAAATTTTTTTTCTTTGAAGAAATCCTCTTCATCAAGACTGATGAGCTGCATGAAAGGACTTGATAAGCAGTATTTCTTCAGTGTGCCCAGGAAATAGGTCAAAGTGAGTGAATATAGCTCCCGATTTTATAGCGCATATTGTATTAGCGCACAACGATAAAAAAAACTTGTGTATTAGAGGGAACTTTTTCGATATCGACTAAAAATATATATATTAGCGTTAGGGAAGTTAGATCCTTAAAACGTTTTTTGTCTATTCAAATGTTTTTCAGTAAGTTCTCTGTATGTTTCATCGATTATGATGTCATTGGATCAAAATTTTACTTTACTTTTGAATTGATAAAACTTAATTAATTTATATTATTTACTTACTAATACGAGATTATTGGTAATTCGATATTTTGATAAAATGAACATTTACATTATAATTCTGGAAGGTTGCTTATTAAACTTAAGCGAACTGGAATATTCTTTCAATGTCATTAAAGTCTAGTACGATTTTGCTTTATAATTAATTAGGAAACTTATGCATCAAACGTTCATATAAATTTTATGATCCTAATAATATTTCAATTGCTTGTTTTTAGTTCTTGTTCGGGTTGATCATTCTAATCAAATTAACTTAACATTTCAAAAGCTTAATAAAATAGTTCTCGGACAAAACATCAGAGTAGCTCTTCTAAATCTTAATTAAAACCTACTGCTAAATCAGACTTGTTCAATTTTCAACCGAGAAATAACAAATAAAAAGTCATGAGGTTGTTAACAACCTCACTAATTCAAATTGATTGCTTCGAGCGCGGCTCGTTTTTCGAGTTAATTCGCGAACAAGCGAATAAAAAAAAGTGCAATCCAAGCTGTGTGTCAATAAACGGCAACGCCCATAATTTCTGCGGGCCGAGTAGGAAAAGAAAGGGAAAGAAAGGAAAAGAAAGGAAAAGAAAGGAAAAGAAAGGAAAAGAAAGGAAAAGAAAGGAAAAGAAAGGAAAAGAGAGCACAAGTTCAGCATAGTAGCCGTTCAAATTAAACGCGTCAATTTTGAATGGGCCGCTAACGCAGATGCTCCCCGCGATTTCAGAAAGCAAAGGGGACCGTCTCTGCTTGGTCTCGATCGATAAATCACGGTGAATAAAAGATACGCGTGACGTCAGGTCGGATGTCTTTTTAATTAGAGGCAAAAAGAAACACGATCGCGATTATCGAACTTAACGTCGAATAAAGTTAAATCACGCGACGCGTCTGCCGCGATTCGCCTTGCAGATCAAGCCGGTTTCGCGGCGACAACGATCCCGCTGCGAGATTAGCCCCGGCAGGTCGTCAGTGCGTATATACGGGGGTCCCCGTCTGCGGGAGCAGGTAGGAAGACAACGGCCCACGGAACATCGCCCCGAGGTACGTTCTAATGTTTGGCAATGAAAGTCCTCTTGAGACGGGCTGCCGCTACTCTGCGCCGAGGGAGGATAGAGGGAGGAGCAGAGGGAAGACCTGCATCGAACAATGTCGAGGAAGATCAAAGAACTGCGCTACCAGAACAAAGTAAACAATGTCTGTAAATAGTCTCTTGTACATTCTTTAGCTGATAATTCAAATTTAGAAAGCTGGAAAATTCTATTAATTCGATTCTTATGAATAAATAAATAAAAGTATTTATTTACAAGTGTTTAATAAAGTCAAAGTTAAGTGGTTTAGACTTACTATAAACTGCAGATCCCCAATGTGCACCCAAGTGCAACAAATATATAAAATTCTAGAAAAGAGGACTCTGGTAGGTTATAAAAAGGAAAAATCTATTGAACGTCTATTGAAATACTAAAGCAAAAGATTTTAAAAATTCAGTTAGTTTCATTTTCAGTTTAAATTAATAAAATGTGGAAAATGCAGGTTAGCTCTCACTATGCCTGTCACTCTGCTATCATCATTTGAATTTCATGCACCCATCAAAGAATAGAAGTCTCGCGGGTATTTATGAAGTCTCTCTCGGAAAGTGCCTACCTATCAAACACAAATAGCTCTCTACGCAGAGCAGCAAGAAAGTGAATTTAAACAAAAATTGAATCATTTTACACCATTACACTGAAAGAAATGTTATATTGAAATTTACTATTTTTTTTCTCTATATTAATTGATTTGGAAATTATTATTACTTACGAAAAAATTATTATTATTATAAATATTATTTTTACTAATTAATTATTATTATTAATTATTATTATTATTACTTATATAAATTTTAATACTTACGATATTACGATCGTGTACAATAAATTTGTGTAGAATGTGAGCAATCCCCTTTTAAATAATTCACCCCGTATTAGTTAAGATAAATAGTAATAAACCAAAGAAATATTATTTGCAAGACATTACAATCTACTAAAAATATTATTTGCAAGACATTACAATCTACTAAAAATATTATATTGCTAATAATAGACTATAAAATATTATACAACCTAACATTATAAATAAGCAATAAATATTTGTTGGCGTTATTCTTTTAAGTGTTGGCTATTGTTACGAAAAATCAATATCTTTAAGTTACGACTATTTTTTTGAGAAACAAACACGACGTCACTATGAAGCGCCGAAATTATTAATCCCTTTATCAGGTGGTCCGGCTACTAAGACGGACAGGTCATAAAACTATATTTAAACAAACAGCGCGACCAACGAAATGTTTAATCCCCTTTATCAGGTGAACCCGTTCGGAAATCGGGCAAGTAATAAAAAAAAACTATATTTAAAAGCATGATCACTGAAAGGAGTATATTTTCCTTTTTGCTTTCTTCTGAAGTTACCGCTGAAGCTAAGCCTAGTTACAGGCCAGTGCTTTTCGGTAATTCGTCGGTTTTAATTTGAATTCGAGTCGAGTGTGCCAGGTGCCGTGGTCTTCGTTTCACAGTTAGCTACAAATTTTATATTTTATTTTCCTTATTTTATACTTTGAATATCGAATCGAGTGTGACGAGTGCCATCGTCTTCGATATCAGCAATATTTGTAATATTTTTTGCATTTCTATAAATTTAATAAATACAAAATTAATTAAAATTTAATTCGGAATGACAAATCATTTATACATTTCCTGTTCAAGCCAGAGAAGCAGACAAGGAAAGACTACGTATTAATAAAAGATTCTCGAGCCTAGCCGAATTTCACACACACCTTTTCCCGCTTCCTCAAAGCCACGCAACCAAATCCCTAAGCGCAAGCCGCTCGGCGCTAAGGATATTTTGAAATTGAGTATTGTAACTTAAAATCAAACTTAAAAGTAGAGAAAATGTTCCTAGAACGTCACACGAGTTTATATTAAAAAAAAATTTTTAATTTTATTTCCCTTGTTAGTATTTTCAGAACTAATTTTGAAATCTAACGTGAAAACAAATTATATATAACAAATGATAGAAATAATAACTTTTTTTTTTACGGCGGTTACGGATTCGATCCCGGGACCCTCGGCTTGGCAATCGAACGCATTAACCCACGTATCTAAATGCATGGATTATTCAAAAGAAAATTTTGGAACTTATATAGATGGAACCATCGATCACGAAAAAACTTCAATTATTATATATTTAATGATAATAAATAAATACGATAATACGAAAAAAAATTTAATTAATTTGCATAATACTCGTATAATAATTCAATCGAGATTTTTTATGTTTTGTTAACCTAAAAGCAATACAAAATATAATTAATGTAGACACGTGGGCCTCCCGACTTGTGCAGAAAGTACTAATGTGAAATTTTTACTACATTGTGTAGTAAAATTTCTTTAATATTTCTACATACAAAAGGTTTACTATGTAAAATAGTAATTTTTAAAACAGTTATAATTATTTTTCTAAACTATTTGTTAGACAAATTATTTTAATCATATTAATTTATTATACTATTATAATACAATTTGTCATAACTTGAGTACGTCCCACCGTTACTGCATAACATAGTAATTTTTCTTAAATTTATATTAAACTTCGATATAACATTTCTCTCAGTCTAGGAAATTGAGAAATCGACCGTCAAAATACCTAGCTTTAAAAAGTATGCTCGATATTGCCGCCGCATGAAACGCGTAAAGTACTTTCATTTGACGGCAACACTTTTTCTTCCTTCTTACGTATCTCGACCATTATCTACTTTCATTGAATGTTACGCTGACTGGCAAATTTTTTATTTTTACATCACGTTGAAGAAATATTAAAATAAGTGACCGCTTTCCATTACGGTAAAAAGTCAATTATTCTTTTTAATTATTGATTAAGCTTTGAATTGGCGTTCATCAAGAAATGCAATTTTCTGCTTTATGGAAAAAGTGGAGCAGTTAAGCGTCGGTCACTTATTAATAAAAATGTGACTTGATTAATTAGAAAAGATTTAAAAGTGGAATAAGCTTGATGCAAAAGTCTTCCATCTCTTAATTGGAGCGTAAAGAAGCAAAAGTTTTAAGAAAGGTGGCCAGTTGCCTGTAATTTTAGTGGCTTGCGCCGTACACGTGGGTTCTCTCGTCCGTGCAAATGTTCGTATGACAAAGAGAAAGAGACAGCAGAGCTCGAAAGAAAAGGAGGAGAGAAAAGGAAGCAGTACACTTCTACGTTACGAAGCCAGTAAAGGGGGATAAGAGCTGGAAGAAGACGGCGAGGGGATGAGAAAAGTTGGCGCGCAGGTGGCGATAAATCTCGGGTTTAACGAGGCGCGAGGAAAGATCGAGGAATATTCGATGCAGGAGACAAATGACGTCTAATAGGGAGGAAGCCGGTTTGACGATTTGGCGCGGCACGATGCCTATCGGAGCCCCGGACATTTAATTAATAACAACACCCGCCGAGGATGACGTCCCACGGCGAGGTGAGTAATGGCCTCCGCCCATCTGATTGCCCCGCTCTCACTCACTCACTCTCTCACGCGTGCGCGCGGACACAACAGAGAGACGGACGGAGAAAACTTGGTCCCTCGCAGCCGCAGAAAGAGGCTCCCTCTCTCTCGTTTTGCATTCCTCCCGGCCGGCCGATTTATTAGACATTATCGGGAAAGCCTTTACGGGGAGGGGGGCGCGTCAAAAGGAGCCGGTAATATGATAAATAAAGCGCTCGTGTCGATTAATGCGCGCGCGCGAGTAACGGTGCTGCCTGCCTCCGTGCTGCGGAATAGGCGCGTGCTCGTTTTTCACCCGCCAAAGGTGCAGCGGAAGCCCTCCAGCTTTACTTTGCTCCCGTTTTTCTGCAAATAGGCCTCCATCGGACGCTTTTTCTGAATGCTCCGCTGACAAGGGTTCGCGCGCTCCTCAAACACGATGCTTCGGACTTTTAGGAAGTTTGCCGAACGACTGAGGTTTATATGTAGGCATCTTCGGACGCGTACATTAGTGCGACGGGGTTCAAATTGCTAAAATTTATTGTCCTTTAATTTTGTTATTTAAAAAAAAAGAAATATTTTTCTAACGCTGAAGAAATTGTGAAAATGACAGAAGCTCTTTTATTGAGCTCGTTGATAGACAAACATTTGACTGAGCGGCCTCAGCGCATTGGAGTGGGTTACATCCACTTTCAACAACACACGACTACAGGCTATAAATGTAATCGTTGAAATGATAAAAAAAAGTCGCAATGCTATATAGATCGTGCTCTTTACGAAGCTCGTGGGAAACGAAGCGGGTAAATCGGATTCAGTAAAGTGGAGACAGTCAAGACGTCGCCTTCTGAAGAAGCTCAAACCGTTACACAACAAGCGTTGGCCCAATCAAGCGTTGGCGGTCAGAAAACTAAGGCTCGAAAAGAAAAGTCGCTTCCAACGATTGCTTAAAATAATGCAAGTTAATTGGCGCAAATTTTGAGATACTTGTAGTTTTATGAACTCTTATGGCTTGACAGGACCTATTATTTAATATAAGCTATCTAACTCATCTCAAATTATTGTAACAGTGACTAAAGTACTGTTACAACCTACTCACGAAAAGATTGAATTACACCCAAGCGAAAAAAAATTCACCGCGAAAAGAAACTAAGTGTAAATTCTACAAATTTTATCAACTTGGAGTGGCCGAAATTTTAAATGAATCTTTCAATCCCATAATTATAATACAGGTTCAATCAAAATTGCAATCGTACTAAATTTAAAAAAAAAAAAAAAAAATCAATGTCTCTTATTGAAAAGCGATAAAACGCGCCGACTGATATTATCGTAAACCGTTGAAAAAAAGAGTCCAATCAGCGCGGCGCACACAACTGCCGGAAGACGCGAGAAAAAAAAGGCAAGACTCGCAGAGAGAAGTGCAAGGGTGCAGCGGCCGGTCATAGCGGTATCGGGCAATGCGACCATATTAGGAGGGCTGAGCATTCTTTCGCTCTCGTCAAACTATCGGCGTTGCATTATTTTCGCGCGCCCATTTTAAACGTGTCCTTAAGCTGCGGGTAAGAATGCCTGGGCAGGGAGCTATCCCGCGCTCGTTATACTCGTATTATTGGCAAGAGAAAGAGCACCCGTATAAGCCTCGCGCTAATTCACGAGCTTGTCAAGTGCCGGCGAGTCACGCCACGCGCGAGATATGCAAATGACGGAGAAGGCCGTGTACGAGTGCTGCCAGCAAACGTCTCGTCGCCGAGTCAGAGAAAGAGAGAGAGAGAGAGAAACAGGCAGAGAAAAATAATCGAGCACATCGGGCTCTGTCTTCTTTCTTTCCGCTCGATTCGATCGCTCGGAGAGATAGCAAGCTGTGCCTACTAAAAATGACTAGTATACGATCTGCCGGTCGTCGGGCTGACTTGTTTAACGCCGCCGAGCCACTTTCGAAAGAAAGGATTATCTAAATGGTCCAGCGATCAGGTCTCCTTCCTTATTCTGTTTTGCGTCTCTTCTTTCAGCGTCTTCTTGT
The DNA here is from genome assembly GCA_035582975.1 of Ormyrus labotus. Classification (NCBI taxonomy): domain Eukaryota; kingdom Metazoa; phylum Arthropoda; class Insecta; order Hymenoptera; family Ormyridae; genus Ormyrus; species Ormyrus labotus. Next base: position 539,951 of record JAWWEO010000049.1, on the reverse strand, counting down.
ACCCGTAATTAGTTCATTTAAATAGTACTTTTTCAAAAATTTTTGTTTAAAAAATTCCCTGTAAAGTTGCGTTGTATTTAATACGTTATGTGTGTAGTACATTGTTATAGATAGGAATGTAATTAATTTTACTGAATTTCATGCTATACATTATATTATGAAGTCAAAGAGAGGTTTGAACGTAATATTGATATTTCAATTTAATAGGCAACGCTTAAGTAATTGGCATCTTGAAATTGCATTTGCTAATTAATTAGCCCGCAATTATTTCAGAAAATATTTTCTTAGTTCAGACGTAATAACCTTACAACTTTCCGGGTGGAATTGTGACGGATCGCAACATGAAGTAATAGAAAGCTTTTACTTAATTCGTAAAAATATAATAATTATATTATATACATTATAAAAAAGTTCGTTATTTCAAAAACTGTCATTCTCAAAAAAATCTAAGTAAATTAAGCAAAAATATATATACACCGAAACAAATATCGCAAACAAAAATTTTTGTAAAAAAAAATATAAACTTTGTTTACTACGAAAAAGTAACATTTTTTTTCTTTGTATTTGAAGATTCAGCTTCTCAAGTCATTTTGATGTGTAATAAAAATATCTGCTTATAGTTTAGGAAAAGCATTATGTATTAGAAAAAAATATTTTATTTTGAATAATAGCAAAGATTTGAGCCTGATGATCGATCATTGGGCTTGTATTGGGCTCACTGTCTTCGTCAGCAGCAAGCATCAAGATTGGCAACTCGGGCGAGACAATTTCCGCAATTCGACACCAAATAACTCGAAGCAATATCGCCTGCAGCTCTCGGGAAGTAAAGGGCAGAGTTTCGAAAACATCAAGTCAGTGCAGGAGGCTCTCAGTCAGTCACTCAGCGATCAGCGGCGCGCAAACACGCACGAGAGACTGCTCCAGGATAATTGACGTCGAATCCGCCCACCGCGATACGCGCGCGGGCATGCATCAACGAGTGTTTGCTCGAGAGCTCTCGCGGGCGCGCGCGCGAGAGAGAGAGAGAAAGAGAGAGAGAATGAGGAAAAAATCGGGCGCGATTACGACGGCGAGAATGATGATGATGGGTCGCGACGATGATGGACGGAGAACAACTCAAGCTAGACCGTTAGACCGCTTAATGGAGCCGATTCGAGACGCTTTCACGGGCCATTTGTTTTCGGCGCTTGCTGCCGCTGTTCCACCGCTACGTGGGATCGCGCGACGCCTCTCGATTACCTTTCTCTCGACGCTTTTCGAGACTGACGCTGTTACTCGAAGCCAGTTTCTATTGCCTGATAAGATTATTAAAGATTTTTTGATTATAGAAATACAAATTCCCTGGTAGAATTTCCAGCATTGAAAATGGCGAGAAAAATAGTTAATAGATAAGTCCCGTGGCTATTTTAATAGGTCGCGATGACACGCTTTTTTTCACATGATTTCGCTATTAAATAGGCTCATAATTTTCTTTCTAAGTGACATTGGCTAGTAAATAGGTAAGAAAGTTATTGTTGTAATATGAAATAAATCCTACCAAAATTGCCAAAAATTTGATTTTAATAGCTAAGAATAAAATTATCAACTTTCCAAACTTTAATTATAAATCTTTCTTTATGTTTCAGTATACATCATTAAACGTAAATAAACTAGTATAAAACTAAAATAAATATAAATATAGTATACAATTTGTTTTTCTTATGTAGACGGTCCAATCGGTAAAATTTTCTTCTAGCGTGACAGTGAGTGTAACAGTGGGCTAAGCGTAGGATATTCAAACCAGCTTTGCTTCAACATCAGGCAATGCTGGTGCACTACTGAAAAGTACACATCTGTAACAACTGAATTATTTTCACTTTAATCATATTCAAAACAAACCTTTATAAAAAAAAACACTAAAAATGTAGAATGCAGTCGTATGGCTAAAGAGGACCTGAAACAGAAAAATGAAAACTCTTTTTAGCTTGACAGCTTTTAGTCATAAAGGAACTTTAAAATTTACCTGCTTTGAAATAGTAGCACTGTGTCCAAAAGTATTTTCTTTGAAGACATTAAATGATTCTATCCTTTGTTTCAAAAAATAAACAAATACGGTTAACCTCAAAGCACACGTGAGGCAAAACATTGGACTAAAAAGCGATCAGCTGTAGCTGAGCTGAGCTATATTCAAAATTTCAATATTGAAATTGTTTTATCAAATTATCGAAAATCGATAAAGCATAGTATAAAATGTTTTATAATGATTTATTTTGAAATAAGTTTTAGTATTTTTATAAAATAGCATTTTACACCGTAATTTTTTTAAGTTTTCTAAATTTATGCGTGAAAATTTTTTTACAAGTTTAGGATAGTATATAGAATCAAAAAATCAAATAAAAGAAAAATTGATTTTTTGAAAATTTATAGGTGTAAGACCCCCTTAAACTATTGGAATGATAAACTTCTACATTTATTTCGAGGAAAAAATCATTCGATCCTGCGCCGTTCAGTTGGATCAAGCTTCTATTTACTGTTACTTAAGCCCCGAACCGTATTTTTTTGTCCGAGCTCGTGGTTGAAGGGCGGCTTTCGAGCACTTGCAGCGCGAAATGGATGAGCGCCACCGCCAACGAATTCACTCTCTCCACGCCCTCTCTCTCTCTCTCTTTAGCTTCGCGTTTGCAAAGTTTAAATTGCACGATGGCTCGTCGATAAGCAAACATTCGCTTCGGCTTGTGCAATGTGGTTTCCGGCGGAAACAGGCTCCACGTTCCCGCAGATCCAAAGAGAGAGAGAGAGAGCGCAATGCATTTACGGCCACTTTGGCAAACGATACTTTCTTTCTTCTTTTTCTTGCAAAGTCTAGGTCGGACCCGAATTTACAAAAGTCGAGGTCACTCATTTGATCCAATAGTTAGGGAACTCGCACTTTGAATTACGCACTAAAGAGTTTAAGTTGATGCATAGAATATTTCATTTTAAATTAGAGGTAATTTATAATTTCAATATACCTTACCTATCTCATGAAACGAACGTAATTTAGATATTATTCATTTAATTTCGAGGAAAAGGTGTGATCGTATTATAAAAAAGGTTAAAAACCTCTTCAATGTTTATATAAAAAAGAGCCTCGGTGGGCACTATATTATTTATAATTAATACGCAAACGCTGACAAGAAAGGAATTCTTTACGACATACAAGCATTTCTTTAACAATCGAGGCAGATCTTTTCGCCTGCAAAAAGGCGGCGCCCAGCTCGAAAAAAGCCCCCTCGCAAGGACGACAAAGAAGCCACAGGAAAAGAAGCTTGCACGCAGCATCCGGTTATTTACTCTTTACGCACGATAAAAATCTCAAGTCTCGATACGCGAGGTCCTTTGCTTCCTTGTGCGGGCGCGCATTAAGAAAAATCGAAAACGCCGTTCGACCGAAAGAAAGCAAGCGATCCAGCGGGGGAAAAAAGGAAGAAGCAGAGAGGCAAAGTAAGTATAACACAAAGCAAGCGAGACGACAAGCCGAGAGGCGAAAAAAAAGGCGGGGACAATGTATATCGCGAGGAATGCAACGCGCAGCGGGAGAGAAAAGGCCAAGGAGTGAGAGAGCAAAGGAGTGGCAGGCAAAATATACGAAAAGAAGAGAGAGAGAGAGAGAGAGAGAGAGTTGGGCCTCGAGCGCGAATATAATAAATAATACGCCGCGCGGAAGTGTCCGGCTCGTATCGGGGGGTCGGCGCATCCCAATCCCTCGGTCACTACTGTCCGTCATTCCCACTCCTCCGCTAACGATGCGCTGCACCTCGCGCCGCTGCTTTTTCTTATAGGAAAACGATAATAGGATCATGTTTTACGGCGCCTCGTTAGACCGGCAGAGATTTACGCAGCCGACCGTTGCTGCTCAAGCCTCTCGCCCCCTGACATGACGAGTACGAATGTAAGGGCGAGCGTGGGTGCACACCTCGGCCTTTCCCTTCTGATCATTTCCGAGGATGCAGTTCTATCTGCGTGGGTACGCTTTTTCTTTATGAATGCAAGAGGGGCAGAGAGAGAGAGAAAGTGAAGATAAAATTTTAAGGCTACATTGTTCCGAGCCGAATCTACATGGAATCACGCGCTGTTTTAGCCTTGTTCCCAGTCATGTTGTTGCGCCGTTATAAACAGCGTGGCGACAGCGTTTGGGCTGGACGTGTAGATTTCAACACTGAATTAATATGTACCACTTGGCTTTGTGTTTTGTTAAGCAGAGAGTTATTCCTTATTCTATACATATAAACGTTCGAAGCGATGAGTTGCTTCTTTATTCAAGTTAGTTGCACTTCCTCTCAATCTGCGATAAAGCGTATCGTGTTTCGCCCGATCTCTCTATATAAGGTTAATTTCGAATTATTTAGTAAACCGGATAAGAAACAAAATAGAATTACGTGATAGCCAGAACAAATTTTATTCACAACGTATGACAAAAATATTGGGAGACAAGTAGGAACGATACTTTCGTATGGGATACCAGAAGGTGAAAACTTTCCCCTCCATCGTTATTTTGAAGTCTAAAAATTAGATAATTAACATCTTGTTTCAGTAGTTTTTGACCAATCAATTCGCAAAAAGTCGTAAACGCTTCTGTCAGAGGATTTAATACTAATGATAAGCATTTAAATCGTATCGTTAAAGATTTTTGCGATTTTCTCTATATTACAGTCCTGATTAGTATATAAAAACTTGTTTTAAATGTAAGTACGATTTTTGTTTATTAGCTGCGAAAGCGTACTTTACTATTTATAAACTTTCATGAACATGCATAAATATGTAAAATATACTTTTAAATTTTAAATTAAAATCCACTGCGCACTACTTGCGAAAAAAATTGCGTAATTTTTATGAGTGTAGGATTACTTTCCAGCCCTGATAATATAAAAAAATTTTTACTAAAATTCGTCGGCCAAGAAATGGGAATTCATTAGTGTTAATAGGTTCCGCGTTATAACGTTATCGCATTTACGATCCTTGTATTTTGACGTAACACTTGCAACCCCCTAGGTAATATTTCAAAGCCCCCATAATTTTCTTTCCAACTTGCCTGATAAAAGAAGAAAAAGGCTCAGAGTGCGCAGCACACCCGCAATATTTCCAAATATGAGACAAACGAAAAAAGAAAGTAAAAAAGCGGCGCAAAAACGCTTGCGAAGGCGTCGCGCATCGGGGTTTGGGACCCCAAGTCCGGGCCCAGGAAAGACATATGGGAGCGATAAAATGGGCAGCGGCAGCTCCAGGAGAAGAAAGAAGAAAGGAATATCGCGCGTTCGGAGCTAAAAGTCAAAAGATGAAAGAGAGTAGGAGGAAGAGAATCCAGGAGGGCCGTCGGTTTTTATGGGAAAGAAGACGAAGGGTAGGGGCCCTCTTTTGCCAAGAAGGAAGCGAGCGAGCGCACCACGCAACAACGAGAATACCAAAAGGAAAGAGTCGAGCAAGGAAGAGGAATATATATAAGGAAGGTGGGGAAGGGGACCCTCTGCGCGGGGCCCGTCTCGCCTCTTCGGCAGAAGGGTACAACGAGCGCGTGCAGTTGACCCCTTCTTTTAGGGGTCCCGCAGGAGGCTCCTCCTGCTCTTTGTTCCCTCGACAATAGCGCAGGAGGCTGAGCTGGCTTGTATATACCGGGCGCATGTCTCTCTCGCGTCTCCGAGCTTTTTATATTGCGCCGTATACATACATTATTTCCACTTACGATGGAGTCATAATATTTTTCATACGCTGATTTATGACTTTCGACTCCGAGTCTCCGTGTGGCGATATCCTCCCCTCTCTTTTCTTCGTCTCGATGCTTCCCTCTTCTGCGAATCAAACGGCTGAGTATAGGGCTCGGAGTATGTAGGTTATCTACAGGATATCGCGTGCCGAGCTTTAATTCTATGCAAATTCTTCAGGTACCTCGTGTGTCTTCTGGTCAGAAGGCTTGTGGACGCTGCTCTTCACTCTATATTTCACATCTCGCTGAAAGAGAAAATGGCGTTCGGCAAATTTGATCCTCGGAAAGAATTTTCATCAAGAGAAACGTCAGTCCGATAGTTGTACGGAGCGAAGTGTAAACGTGCGTGCTGGAAAAAGTCCTGCGTGCTCCGGTGAGCGAGGGACGTGAGGTAAATTGTTTTCGGCCATATAGGCAGCGCCATTACTCGAAATCTTCTGCATGCAAGAGAAAGCTAAACGCTCTCCTGGTTCCTCCTTCTCGCTGTCTCGGCTCCTTCGCGTGTGCTTATTACGAGTGATTGAATACGCTTAAAGGTCTGCCCGGCGAAATGACACACGTGCTTGTTCATCAATCCGGGATGAAGCGGCCGAGATCGAGCGCGAGGGGGAATTAACGAATCAGCACTCCTCTCTCGTTTTCTCGTCGACTGCCGAGAGGAGAGTAGGTCGGACGGATGAGTCGACGGCAACGATGGCCGAACGAAAAAAACAGGTTTGCCAATCGGCAATTTAAAAAATTGCCATCGAAATTACATGCACTGCAGGCACAGGATCGACGAGTTGCATTTCAATTGGATGCTGCTGCTGCTGAGATCTCGCGGATAAGGAGAGGCCTTATCGCGGCCAAGCTATCCGAAAATGGCCGCGCGAGAAGCTTATTTGACTTTTTCATTATTCGACGCCGCGGGAGTGGGAGTGGCTGCCAGGGGTCAGCAGAGTCGGTTCTTCAAAATTAATGTCTTTGACGCGCGCGCGCGGCTCCGTCCGTGTCCGAAAGCTGCACCCTTGGATCTGCTTGCGGATCGAAGGAATTTTAACTTGCTAACACGCGGAGGATTGTACGGGTCAGTAGATGGGAGAATTTGGCAGAAGAGGAGCTCCAATTTCTGCGCAAAGTTCATTATACATTTCTTCGTTTAAATAATTAGAAATTTAATCCGACCTGGGCAGGATTAATAAGTTCCGCCCATTTTACGATGAGATTGAAATTTCGAAGAAAGGAAAATCAATTTTTTATTCATTTGTTATACATTTTACAACGCATTGAAAATTAATGATTTTTACCGGTAAAGAAAATCCAATAAATGTTAGAGAAAAACTTTGAACATTGAAGTCTTCTCAGCAGGGCTGTTTTTATTTTAAAGCTTTTCTCCGTAAAATTTGATGAACTTGTAATGCTTGAAAAAAGGCTTTTTTTGAAAGTTTCTAAGGTAAATGGAATTTTGCTTCCAAGAAGCAAATTGCTGTCGACTGAGATTTAAAAAAAAGTAGGACATAAATTGAATGATGCCATTAAATTTATAAATTTCGCGAAAAGAGCCTTTGTAGCAGGTTTTAATATCCAGTGCCGTTTGGCGTTAATCTCGCGCGCAACAATAGCGCAAAAATGCGGCATACCTTATCCCGGCAATTTATTTTTAGTACTCCCGCGACGAAATTGAATAGAGTATTTATTTATCGGCATTGTGTTAAGAATTTTCGCGAGGTTCAATAAATTATTCGAAAAAATGAAGTCGCGCGCAGGAAGGATTAAATAAAAAATGAGCTTTAACTTAGCGGACGCGACGACTTTGATGATTTACGCGTATCTCGCAAACCACGATGCATGTACACACGGGCTTGGCCGGCGCGGAAATCGCTTTTTCTGATTCATTGGCTCATAAAGTGTCAGGTTATGTTAAAATCCCTAAATCGAACTTTTTTACGATCCATGAAGCTTTCTCTCCAAGAAAGCATAAATAGCGCTCATCCCTTCGCCCCCTCTAGCCTCGTTATGCGGGCTGCTGCAGTAAATTAGAGCGCCCAAAAACTTTTTCGAGCAGAATCCAATTATCGATAAATAAACGGCCCGTAAGCAGGAAAATTCAATTTCAAAGCCACCGCCGGAAAGAATTCTTCCTCCGCACCTCGGCGACGAGCTTCGAGAGCCTTCCGAATTGCACTCGAGAATATTAACTTCATTCGAGATATTACCGAATATCTTGGCATATAACCGTCCGAAATTTCAAAGTGCGCGCGGCCTGACGCGAAATTCCGGCACATCGCCAAAATTCTTCAAAGTCCAAATCGACGGTGGACTTTTCGCTGGTTCCATTCTCCTTATTGACTTTGCCAAGTCGAGGCTGCTCTGGCTGCGTGGCAATAGACGCATAATATCGGCAGCGCGATTCAAGAATATTCGCCCGGTTATTAATTTGCAAACTGAAACTACTCAAGAATATGAAAACTTATACTTTAATTAGAAAACTCCTTTCTAACCGTTTCTGCGATATTATAACTTTTTCAAATAATTTATTACAAACTCGATAATAAAAGAGAATTTATTCATTTATTTTCCAACTCCATTTCATTAGATTTCTCCTAATTTAGACTAGAATATGTTGTATTTTAAATTTTTTTTTGAAAATTCATTATGAAACTTGTTTGACCAGAAAAAGTTTTCAGAAACGTATTCTGTCATAGTTTATTTCTTGTTCCACTTTAAAATTAGTAATCCGGTTCAGAAAGCAAGTTTACTTATTCCCAAAGAGGAATAATGTCGAAAACCCATCAAAAGAATTTAATCAAGATAATTAAGTACCTGTAGATAAAATCTGATGTAATGATTTATTTACAGTGGATAAATGTTCTGCGTATGATTTTAATGGCACATTCGATGAGGCCGTTGTGGAAGGCACACAAGAGAAGAAAGAAATGGTTCAACTGGAGAAAGGCAAAAAATCAATCAACATCAATTTGTCTCCTAATTTCGCTTTCCCATCGATTCGAATTCCAATGAAATTTTCTAACCAGATGCCTCCCCTCGGTTCCTCTCGCTCGGCTGCATTCCTTTTTCTCGTCCTCCTCCTGCGGTCGTCTCTCCTGCATCGGCCTTGGTAACTCCCGACGTCTTTCGTCGGACTTCTCCGTCCTCCTCTTCCCTCCTCGAAGCGATCTCCTCGAATCGTTTAATCATAATCTAATAACTGGCTGACACAAAAAAGGTCCTCGACGAACTGGGCGCACTCCATTCAGCTTTTTACTCGCGACGCTGCGCGCGCGCGCAAGTGCGCCTTGTACTTCTTACAAGTACAAGGCGAATGTCTCGGGGAGATTTTATCTATCGGACGGCCTGTCGGCCGTCTCGGGACTTCTCTTTAACGTTAACACTTCACGCATGCCTTATGCAAGACTCCAATCGCGAAATTCGCCCGATTGCTTTTGTCTTTTATTGTGCGCTCCACTTCCCGTTGCCTTCCCTTTCTAGCTGCGTCACTCATTTCGCGAATCACCTGCGTAAGGATAAAACTCTAGAACATTATTCCTCCAAAGATTTTTGCAATATTTCGCACTTTTTTCAATGCTGGAAGTATTTTTCTGACATTTTTTCGTAGTATATTCACCTGGAATTACTTTAATTAAATACGAACAGTTTGTAAACAAACTGTTTCTAATACTTAATGGATTAACATTATACTTTAGCAATTGCCAATGTGTTGAATCCCATGCAAGTTAAAAATAAATAAATATTCCACTGAATTTAATAAACTTGTTCTCGTTCTTGCTCTACATACTGGAGCAAAGGGAAATTTTTAGGCGAGATCGGCGTAAATTCTTAATCGACTGCTCTCCTCTCTTAAAAAGTTGGGCTCCCTCGCAGCTCTACGTTTGCATCGCATCGTAAACAATGTCCGAGGACCCGGACGAGCAGAGAGCGAGAGAGAGAGAGAGAGACTCTTTACTCGGGCATTTGAAATTCATGGCGTTCAGATTGAATCGCTCGATAGGTTGGCCGACGACAGCGAGAAACCGAATACCTTCTGGAAAATCCTTTTTTCGACTTTATTCGCGCTCCCTTATATCCGCTTTTTGTGATACCGAGCGGATAGCCATCTGCAAGTTGCGCGCGCACACGTAGCTATGAATCGACCGGCGGCGCGTGTGTCTGATTACTAGATTGCAAGCGAGCAAAGCAGTTGTCCAAGTTCCAGAATATTGGCAGGACGTTACAGCCGATTGCTCGACCTTCCGTGTCAGCTTCGAGTTTCGCGTTGCTATAGTAGATAAAAATCATTGCATTTATTTTCGCTTTCTACAAAAGTTTCATGCAAATTAAGGAATACCCTAATCCGGATTTATCAATTTCAAATGAGAAATTGTGAAATTTTTCCACAAATTTTATTATTTCAACGACAGTTTTTATCAAAGAATTAGAAGTACTTTTCACTTGAATAATCGCCATCAATTTAAATAATTCAAGATTGTCAGAAAACAGAATATATCTGACAAAATAAAGGTTTGAATTTCATCGATGCAAGCTTAAATTGAAGGAATGTACTGCAAAGCGTAAGCGAATTAACGACAAACAGAAAGCTTTGTGAAGCCCTGCGCAAGGGAATTCAGAATTCAAGGGGAACATTGCAATTGTAGATAGTAGGACTTTTTTTTTTAATCTAACATTCCAAATGTTGCTGTTAGCTCAGCGTAGAGGAGGATGATTCATGATACAAAGATACAATAAGAAAAAAAAAACTTCATTTTGAAATTTAAGGCTAAACGCATTAGAGCGCGGCTGCTGGCCAAGAATTCGACTTTAAGTAAGAGGAATGAATATAAAAAAGAATGAAAATGCCGTGAGACGCGACGCAATTGCGGAAAAATGCTCGGATCTCATGTCGCCCTGAACCCCATATGCACAAGCGCTTTCCCAGCGCTTTGAGTAAGGGTTCTTAACTTTTTTTGGACGAGCGCTAAGGGAGCGCTCTGAGGTTCGGCGGCTGAGGGCTACTGAGCGGTTCGTCTTAGAGTAATGCAGCGGTGCTCCGCAATCACTCCGCGAGCTTCCGGCGAAGCTCAGGCGCTACTATCGCTTTGGTGTTGGCAAGCATTTCATTGGCTACCGCCTTGCGAGAGTTGCCGGTAGCTCGGGAAGTTCGGTACCGCGAACTTCCGAGCGAGCGCAGAGCATCCGGAGCTTCGGGCAAAAAGTCGAGCGAGGACCTTCTGACAATTTTACTCGCGAACGTCCATGTATTGCACGTTTTGGAAATCAAAGATTTTTAACTGGTTAAGACGTAATTGAAACGGCTAAACTTGCAACTTATAAGAAGGCCTACACTGAGAAAAAAATTTGATTGAATCAATGGAATTTTACTATTAACTATTCACAATTGAAATTTCACTTAAATTG
>JAWWEO010000049.1:485710-518642 GCA_035582975.1 Ormyrus labotus | reverse complement strand
ATTCCAAAAGATTACCCGAGATTACCGTTTGGATTCCTAAGATTATTTTTGAGATTTCTCGAGTGCGTAGCCCCTCGGTTGCCACGGTCGCAGCGAAGACTGTGTAGTCAGCTTCTCGGGCTCACTTTTTAGTCCTAATGTTTTGCCTCATGTCTTGGTTGAGGTTAACCTTTTGTATTTATTCTTTCAAGTGTAAACAATCATTTTTGATGAACTGTGAAAGTGCATAATCATTTAATGTCATCAAAGAAGATACTTCTGGACACAATGCTACTATTTGAAAACAGGTAAATTTTAAAGTTCCATTGTTTCTTCAAGCTGTCAAGCTAAAAAGAACTTTAATTTTTGTTTCAGGTTCTCTTTAGCTAACCTATATGTAGGTTAATTTTACTTTTTAATGCAGTAATGAATTTAAACTATTATTATGAAAGTGCAATTTATAAGTGCCATTACAAATGTACACTTCTCCATCAGCGTGTCAACACTGCCTGATATTGGAAATATAATGTTTTGAACATCATGTGCATGGACCACTTCAAAGTTATATTTGTTGAAGAGGAAATGAAGCTGATGTGATAATACTAATTAATACTATAAAAACATAATACTATATAACTTAAAAGTTGAAGCTTTTCTTGATGACAATGGAGTGCGAACATCTTTAATCACCTTTAACTTTTTATGCGAAGAAGTAATTCTAAGTTTAATTTATTTTGTGCTGAGCCAAGTGTTATGTTTTTAAATAAATTCTTTTATTGTGATTTCCTGTAAAATGTGAAATTTTGGAATTTGACGTAAGCCAGAGATTGCACCATTCAACATATTTGGACTTGGTATGGCTTAAATTGTTGGAAATTTATGCCATTATGGCGTGAAGAGTTGTATGTTTTAAAATTATTTAACTAACTAGTTTTTAAAATTAAAAATTTGTATAAATTTTGAATATATTCATGAATGGTGCAATCTCTGGCTTACGCCAAAGCCAAAATTTAGAACACTGCATATCTCTATATCTGCATATAAAATGAGCCTAGGACCTTCTACAATGGCTCATTTTATAACAAACTGTATATATATTAAGTTTATAATATTTATTTTTGAATGATCGTAAATGCAAATAGGATTAATAAATCTTAATCGTGTACATTGAAAAAGGCGTAAAAATATTCATCCAAATATTATTTTGCATCGACAAAATATATATTTATAATAGCGTAAAAAAATTAATGAAAGTAACTTTCTTCCATTAGAAACTTTATTTTTAATACCAATTTTAATATTAATCCTATATTAATTCTAAATGCACGCAGTTATTAATAAACATGATATTTAGTATTATTTACTCATGTGTTAATGCATTTACACGGTCGAAATGACATAGCCGTGGGTAGAAAATAAATGTTCATTTTTGCAATGTCATACAGTCTCGCAGCAATGGCATCCGCGGAAATGGCAACTCGGGCTTCACGCTTTCCTAATTATTTGAAATCATCCCCTGCAAAAAGAGAAAGCATTTTTGGATCACTGACAGTTGATGCGACCTCAGAACAATACCGCCTGAATTAAACAGTGAAATTTCCAAAGCGTAAAGCAATAGGCTCGGGAGAGGGGAAGCCAACCGCCAGTCATTTCGCGGCGGCGCTGTCACCAAAAGGCAGTTTATATTTATCGCGAAACAGACCTGCCTACTGGAGGACTGTCCCATGAATTATAAAAAAATCATCGCTCCGCGAGGCAGCAGCAGCGGCAGCAGACTCAATTAAACAGCGCGGAGCTTCTGTCCCTCTCTTTGACGCTTTCTCTCTCCGTTTGCCTGATGGACGTCCCGCCGGCTGCTTCGCGACTCAATGAACATCTATAATCGGACGTTAATACGTGTTCGCTTGCGTGCAGCCATTCAAACCCAGACTCGCGATCATAACGCTGACGTGCCGCGTAAGCATGCCTGTGGAACGCGACGCGAGACGTAGGGGTGCAGAGAATGAGATTTCATGGGCGATATATAGATATTTAACGCGTTCGAGAATTTCGCAATTCATCGATACTTAACAATGCTGCCTTTCAGAATCAGTCGAGTGGATATTATAAATAATTTTGGTATTTCATCGAGAAATTTGCCCGAGACGTTTAGAATAAATCAATTGTTTCAGATATGAAAGCACGAGGAGTAATAAGTCATGGAAAGTCTGTATCAAAACTCTATGATTAAAATAATACATTTTTCATTAAATCTCTTTAATAGATGGCAATTATGATTTCTCTTTTGATACTTTTTATTGGCCAAAATTCCTTATAATTTAATTAAAACACTTTAACAAATAAAAATTTCAACTTATAGGAGGAAAATACCCAAGTAAAAAAATATATGAAGCCTATATGAAGAAGAATAATTTTAATTATTTTTGTTAAAAGGAAATGTTGTTAAAAAGCAGCTCGTCGAATATTTGCAAGAAATTTTTCAAAGGAAAGCTGTATTTCTATTAGTTATTTAAGTTTTTCATATAGGCTTCATATAATTTTTTTACTTGGGATTGCTTTCCTGTCAATCAATCAGTTGCCAAACAGATTCGCTTTCGAAATCTGAGTCGGATCCGCGAAACTATAGGTCGGATTCGGTGGCCTGCAGAAATTATAGTGCAAAGTTTAGTTTTTAACTTGCATTAGGAAGGCGCAAATTGAATTAACCTGCAGCTCGATAATGAGAGCGGAGGCAAAGTTGAGGGATGTTTTGGAAAAGCTGTCAGGCTAAAACTTGGTGCCGTAAACTTGCTTGAGCGCGCCGTTACATAACATGCAAATCACGAATGGATACCACATCCGATGAGCCATCCAAATGTCTACTCGCCGGATAGATGAGATAGACGCGAGCGAAAGGATCACCTCTAACGAACGCCGTCGGTACTCCACTTACACGTGCAAATATGAAATACGCGCGGCACGTAGATTAATAATAGCTCCTCCTCGACACCCTATCGATCTGACAAAAATCTCTATTTTACTCGCGCAAAAACATTTGCAAAATTGATAACGCGAAATATCGGTTTAAAGAGGTAGTTTTTCTAGGCGTTTCTTCTAAGTAGAAGAGAGGTAGAGGGTACATTTTGTGGCATGAAACAGAGAAGTTGCCGGACGTTGTCTATTATTTTTTCTTTTTTAAAACTTTTTATAATGAAAAGTAAACAAAATTAAATATTAAAATCGTTATCTCATATTGTCAGTTGGTAAAATAAAATGTGACTGATATTTCTTAAGACGATACAAAAAAAAAGATGTTTTGTAAATAACTGCATAGAATTTTCAAAATATACTTATAAGTTAAAAAATGGCTCTAAATTTAAGTCAAGGAAAAGATGGATTACCAATGCTATTATGGTGTCTTGTAAGAAAAAGGAAAAACTATACAAGGCATGGAAATAGGCGTGGTTAGTTCATAACACATTATCTTTGAATGTTAGCAAAGCGGTCCAAATCTCAAATAAACGGAGAGTGTACAAAAATAGTGGTACACTGCGAGAAAAAAAGGAGTAAAAATTACTATTAAAAATTAGTATCGTTATTTCAGATGTGAGAAGAGAAATAAGAATATTTACTATATGAATAGTAAATATTAAAATGATAATTTGTAGATATAGTATAAAATAATAGTAAAAAATTGCTTTTTTCTACTAATCTGAATAGTAAACATTCTTATTTTTCTTCTCATATCTGAAATAACGATACGAAATAGTACTTTTTACTATTTTTTTTCTCTCAGTGTACTTTCAATATTTATCTAATGACTACCACGCCTAATAGATTGAAAGTAAATCTACTTGCGAGAAAAAAAGAGAAATTTTGGATTAGGACCCCGTTGAACGATTATAAAGTCAAGTTTAGAAAATGAATTATGAAAAGGTCTTGTGCACAGACTGGAGATTGATCCGAGCATAGTGGAGTTATCAAACGCGACCGATCCGTGGCGCATTTCTCTCACGCTTTCTATCCACGGCCACCCCTTTCCTAGAGCGAGTCTAGGCCAGAGCGCAAGTTTTATCGGTAACGAGGCGGCGTATCCGCAGCAGAGCAGTTATCCGTGCTCGTGTTTTAGCGGCGCAAGAAGACAAGAGACAGGCAGAGTTTTTTTTTTCCCCGAAGCTCTTAAGCCTCCGAGGGAGCGAGCGCTACTCGTGAGCGCGACTTAAGCCAAGCTCCACCGATAAGAGTTCAAATTATGTAAATTAAACGCCGATCGGGATTGAGAGATAATCTTGCTGTCGCGCTGATTCCGAGAGAATGGAGAGCGAGCGAGAGGGGCCTGATAGGAGCGGGATACACGTGCTAATAGGTTTACTCGGCATTTGCGGGGGAGGATTTACAGGGCCGAGTGGCGCGAGGCAGAAAAAGGCTTGACGGCCTGCGGGGGAGGTATTATTCGAGGATCAGAGTACGAATATGCATACGTGATGCGAGGAATCTCGAAGCGCATGCAGATTGGAAATTTTAGTTTTGATCTCAAGCGTACTCCTGAAAATTAGTTCCGACTTGCCGGCTTCTCTGCCAGTTGAGCGTTCTCTGGTATTGTTCTTTCCGCTTTTAATAAAGATGAGAGAACTTGCTCGAATATTTCCCAACGGTTGCTTCGCTTTCGAATAATTTCAGCTTTTACAAACTGCTTTTAAAGCAAATATTTGCAAACCGACTGTATTTTTCGTGCGCCGAGAACAATTTCTAATAACAACGATGGTTCTCTTCCCGGTAATCGCAGAATTTTTTTTCTTAGATATCAAAGAGTGAATCAAGAAATTTTTGCATTTGATTTTTAATACAATAACATGATGTAATACATAATGTGTCAAGAGAGTCCGCGATTATTTTATTTCACTTTTGTATGAGTAGAAGAAACTTTTCAACTCACTAATAGTACGTTGTGTACCAAGGGTGCGAAGTAGCACATTTTTTTGACACGTGGGTGTGAAATTCGATTTTTTTTATGTATACTATCGCATACGTGAGCGGAAATGTAATATTTTGCGCCCGCAAGACAGGCATGAAAAATTGAATTTTCGTGCATAATATACTAACTATTAAAGCTTTGAAGAATGCATCTCTAGTTGTACAAGAAGAAAAAGTTAAAATTATTCTCTGTCATCGAGCTGCACGACTAGTTTTTTACAAGCTCTGCGTTTAAAAGATGCCCTACCGTATACCGAGAGAGAAAAAATTGGCAACCATCAGTAAACCGTAACTCAAAGTATTTCAATTATTGCATACATAATAACATATCTTAAGCACCGGGCGATGCGTAAAAAATGAAAAAAATCAGAAAAACGTTCACAAATAAAAGATAATATCGACAAGACTTTACGATTCCAGACCGTTAACTTTAATGAAAAAAACAGCAGAAGGGGGAAAGAACGGCTGAAATTACACTTTAAGAAACTATTTCCACGAGCGCAATAATTTTGAGCAGAGGGGAAAAAGGTAAAGCCCGTGGAATCTGAAAGAGATAAAGCGCTTATCAATCGGTAATTACAGGGAGGAGTTAGCCCAAAGAGGGGCATTCTATTTAGCGATACAAATCGGCGCGGGATTCCGATAAAGCTCGGGAAAAAAGTGCAGTTAATCCCCAAAGGCGTCACCGAAAATTGGTATTTTTTATTTTTTGCAAGAAGACGGCGGAGTTCCGAAAGGGTCCCGAAGCCGCAGAGCCGCCGCCGTTCGGCCACCGACCTCATCTCTCTTCTCCTCCCGTCCTCTTGCCTCCTTCGCTCCTTGCCTCCTCCTCCCTTGAACCTTTCAGCATAAAGAAGGAGGGCTCGCGAGAGTTACTTACTTTCAATCTGTCAGAATCTCACTCGGTCCTCGTGCCTTGAGAAAAGACTCCTTTAGTTTCAGCTAACCGCCGTTCGTTCGACGAGATTTCGGCGATTCTCCTTTCGCCTCTTCCTCGTTCTGCTGCTCTGCCGAAGCTCGTTTGCCAAACTGAAGGAGGTGGAGCTGAGGTACGCGCAAACAGGAGGGAAAAGATGCGGAAAGAGAAGAGAGGATAATATTTGTTTACGACTGTAATTTAACTTTTCTTTCAACGAGATGAATCGAATCTACTTTGCCGATGGCTGATGGATCGTCCGAAAATTTACTTTCGTTGTTTCAACGAAATTGCACATCGAACCCGATTTCCGTTCTATAACCAAAGTTTGCATTTTCAGTTTACAGGAAGGAAACCTCGCTAAAAGCTCATGCGAGCACTATGGTAACAGTAATCATCACACCAATGAAATAATAGCAAGCTCTTTTCGTGCTGGTAAAGTTGCCGAGAAGTAAAAATTTAATCATTATTTTGAAGTGATATCTAAAAGTAAATAATTTAATCAGAATAAGTCCGCTGTTTATTAAGATACATTCTCGAGTGAAAGTGGTCGTGAAGTTTTACACTTCAAATTTATCGACACTTAATTCAATCTTAATCAAATTAAATTCCGAAGTGAAACGGTTCCGATAATCTCGCGAAGAGGATTAAAAAAACAAGATAGCGGAGGAGAGAGAGAGAGAGAGAGAGAGAGAGAGGAGACGATAAATGTAAAGGACTCGGTGAAGGGGGCTCGAAGAGAGAAGAGGAGCCGCGTGCGTACGGCGAAAGAGGCGCAAAAAAGGAAAAAGGCCCGGGAGAGGAGTGGAAACGCCAGAGATGAAGGGCAAAGCGGCGCGGAAAGCCGACGTACCTCTTCGCATCGAAAGAACAAGAGAGGGAGCGGCGAAGGAGGCGGCGGCTGCAGCCGCTCATGCGTGCGCGGCACGCCCCTATTTCAATTGAGCGCCGAAACTCGAATGCCAGGCCCCGCATATCGAGGGGCTTATGCCGGGACATCGCCTCCGCTAATGTCGCGAATTCCTCGAATACCTTGCTTTTGTAAGCCCGTAAAAACTCAAAATCCAATTAAACCCCATTAAAGCAGTTCCTCTTCTTTCTTTTACGCGCTGCTCTTGCCTCTCCCTCCGCCTCGTCCTCTGCTTGCGGACGCCCTTTTTTCGATCGAGCTCCGAACCTCCGATCGCAAAAACTACACCAGTAAATATCCCTCGCTTCGGGCATTAGAACTCATCTGAGCAATATATTGTCCTTCGTTCGTGGTGCTTCGAACATTTTACTGCATGTAAAATCAAAAATCTCCAATATAATTAGTTTTAATCTAGTTATTCCCTCGGCAGATTTCGAGCTACTGAAAATCATATAGGGAAAGAGTAATAGAGATAGAAAGAGACGACAAGGCGTAGCCAAAAGAAACAATAGCTCGCTTCGAATTATCGAATAATGGAGCGCGAGAAAGCGACCTGTTGCTAGTGAATTGCGCGCGATTGAAAACGTGAACGCCAAAGGAGAGAGAGAGAGAGAGGGTAAAGAAGAAGCTCGTTCGCAAGGCATCTCACTCCACCTCTCTCTTTCTCTCTGTGAGCTCAAGGGATCGGCTGACTCGGGTCGTAGACCAGCGGAACTCAGTCTCGAAGAGCAGAACGACCATCTAACCGGTCAGACAACTTTTTAACGAGACGCGAAGGGAGAAGAAGAAGAAGAAGGAGAAGAAGAAGACCGCACTTGCTTTCCTTCTCTTTGAGCTCCAGCGTGGCACTATTGGAAAAATTGTTTACTTTCGTAAAAGATTTTACGGCTGCAGGGGCACATTTGCAGTCGGGCAATTTTGAATGAATCCCGCGCACAATGATTGTAGGCGACGGAAACGGCCAAAAAGCCCAATTTACGAGACTCGTTTGTGCCCGCAAACTGGAATAACGAGTGTGAAGCATAATCGTTCGAATTTGTAGAAATACTTTGTGTAGCTTCGCTGGGAGAAAAGGAAGGAAAAGTTTTTAATTTAAAAGCTATAATTTTGCGTTAAATATGCGTGGGTAGACACGGCGAAAAAGCGATTTTAAAGGCCTTAAATAACATCGTTCAGTCACTTTATGCGCATCGATTCCACGGCACAATGATTTTTTCCTGGCTCGCTTCCAAATTCAAAATACTCTTCGCTAAATTAAAAAAATTGCCCGCTTCTCCGCGACGCGGAAGTTGGCGGCTTACAATTATTTCAGTAATTAATTAGCTCGTTTACTTTTGAAAATTTTAATTCAATGCGACTTTTAAAAATATATAATTCAATTTTCAATCGAATTAAACATTTTATTTTTGGTTTCAAATAACGTTTTCGATTAAAAAGCCTTAATAATAAGTGTGAGTTTGTAAAACGAGCATCAGGCCATGCAAGCAAAAAGGACGGCGCGGTCGGATTAAATTTGATCCGATAGAAGGAAAGAAGGATAAAACTACAGTCGAGTCTATTCGCCTACAGAGGCGTGCAAAATTTTTCTCACAATTATTAATCATTCAGATTTCTAATCTACGCAAATATATTGTATCGCAGGTCGAACTCATTCCTTTGGTAATTCAATAAGGGTCGTATTTATGCTGACGGGATCGATCGGTGAAAGGCGTGAAGACAAGCTGATTCTTTTGCTTTAATGGAGGCTCAGGCGCCCGTCTGGACTCATCCGCCTCAATGACGTATAGAGGAAATTGATTCGAATGGCAGCGGTATTTATATAAGCTTGATGAGCTGCCGATTCCAAGTTAAAAATTGCCTCTGCTTACGAAGATTTGTTACTCGAGTACTCAGGAATTATAGCGATGAGCTAACATTAAACTCTGCGGCAGATGAGAGCTGCGAAAGAGCCACGTAAATAGTTTGCTCTTTGCATCGTAATTATAGGCTCCGCGAGAACATGATCACAATGATTTTGAAACGCTTAAGTGCGCGCCAATTTGGTATTATTCATTTTTAACATTTCAGTTTATTAAGTATTATAAGAAAAAAGATGAATGCAGTTTTGATTCAGGAAAAATGCTAGAAAGCAGTATTAATAAATCTGCTTGGTCCGAGAAAGTTTGCGATTTCTAATGTTGACTGAAATTTTCAGGCAGTTTTTGAAAGTCTGAGAAAAATCTGTCGACTGTGCACTTGCAAAGAATCTTGCGCTCTTGATTTGAATAATGCGAGAATTTCAAACACTGAAATGCCAGGTGCCCGATAAAAAATGAGAACCCAGTATACTGAAGCACGAAACTACCAAAGGCAATGAATTTCACGATGAACTAGAAATTTAGATGACCCATAAACATTCATTATCTGACAATTACGTTTTGAAATAATGGTATAGCAACTCTGCTGACTCGTTGTGAGGCTGGACACAGGTGCACTTTTTGAAAACTGCATCATTAACTAATTTTAGTACCATATAAATAACGTCTCGTTTAAGCGAGTAGTAACAAGACTGCTAACAAGATTTTTATAAAACTTCAATGACTCTATTGTTCATAGCTTTAGTAAGTAATCAGAATTTATGTTTTAATTTACTTATTTTTCTATAATCATTTTAAGCGTTTCTACAAAGCCAACTGTTGAGATAAAGATCCAATAAAAAAAGCAATTTTCTTGCTTTTATCAAACCTTTTAATGTTCCTAGTTACTACCAAGAAGGTATATAATCATATTTCTGTCAGGTTAAGCTCCTTCCTTTCCCATCCGGAGGTAAACAAACAGCAATCAAGTCAAATTAGATGCATAAAAAGCAGAATCAGGTCGTACTAACGGAAGGCATTTTTCGTGAAAGCATTCATAGCAACTATCGGAGAAACGCATTGTCACACTTGGTAAAGAAAGGAGCCGCGCGCACAACTGCAATCACCTCGGCATGATAATTTCCCAGCCGTACTTTAATACTCGAACTACTAAATTATACCAACGAAAGCCTCGGTCGCTTTGTCGTCGTTCGTTATTAACAACCATCAGTCCTTCGCGCGCGACTTTTCTAGCTAAAAACACACTGTGGTTTGCTTCGCATTCCTGCTCCTGTTATGCGATTCCGATAAATGCGCCGGATGCGTGTACGTGTTCAGGTACGCGCTCTTATTAATGCATTTATTTATTGCGCAGCTCTGCGCGAATTGTCCGCTGGATGAACAGTTTTTCATGCGGAGAACGGGGAAAATTAACATTTTTCGAAGATATACCGGGATGCGTGATTTTAACTTTATAATTGATTCCGAGCACTGGTTTCATGTTGCATACGAAATTATTGTTCTTTGAATCTGAATTGATAAATCCGAATATGTGACATGAACACATCGAATAATCGAAAAATAGTATCCGTTTCTTTTGTTTAAGAAGGAGTTTTAAATTCAAATTTGAATAGCCTAGAGTTTCTCGACTGCATGTCTATTTTATACATTTATTACTTAGCCTCACTTTTTTTTTGTTTTTTTTTATATACACGCATAGAATTTTTAATAAAAATTACGAGTACGTCACCCGTAAACGTGGGACGGTTGACCTGGGTGTAAGAATTTACGCTTTTCTCGATAAATAATTAAAGTGTCATCCGTGAATTAGTACAGAACCACACGAAACAATTATTACACGTCAAGTAAATTTTACCGAATGTTCCGTAATTTTTCTCAGTCAGTTGTTTTTACTGAAAGGATCACAATTTTTACCGAACAGATAGGTGACAGTAGGCATTGGAAGTTGAGGTTAGGTAGTTCGTATTATCGTAAGTCAATACTAAAGTAAAGTATTTTTGATTATTTATTAATTTTTATTATTACGTTTAAATTTATATACTTAAAGATAATACCTGAAGTATATTATTTTGAAACTTGCGTGTTGTATCTTATTTACGGCTGCTCAGGAGATCGGTAATTTTGACGAGACGGTGTCGTATTAATGAACAAAATGTCACATGATCCCACGATTACGATTCGTCACGTAATTTTTATATGGGTTTTTTTCGTAAATATTAATGAAAAAATCTATCAGTGTACTAGTTAGTTCATAAGTGCTCAGTTCTTATTCTTTCTAGCTTAAGGAATATAGGTCAAATATAGATCGTCACATACATTTGTACTTTACATTGTATAAAGGGTTTCACCCGTGTATAAATTAAAATAAAAACTTTCGGATTAGCTTCAATCGCGATTATTTCAAGTATACCGTGTCATAAAGCCGCTTTCTTTTTCGCAAAAAGCGCTGAAAAGATCAATAAGAGCGAAAGTGATAATTCACGTGACTTTCAGTTGCATATTAAACCTGCTAACTTTGCTTTCCAGTTTCCTCGGAAAATGGCCACCCGCGCATCTGTCCGATTGACAAACAAGCTGCACACTGCTCGGACTTGCGTGCAAACGAGCTCTCCTATTACACTTTTTAATCAAGTAGGTCAGTCGGCGTCGGTCTGT
Source organism: Ormyrus labotus (assembly GCA_035582975.1). NCBI lineage: Eukaryota > Metazoa > Arthropoda > Insecta > Hymenoptera > Ormyridae > Ormyrus > Ormyrus labotus. Next base: position 507,373 of record JAWWEO010000049.1, on the reverse strand, counting down.
CCGTGTAAATCGGAGCCTCGATCGGCTAGTACGCGGCGATTTCAAGGCCGCGTCGCAGGGACGGGGGGACTCTGGCGCTCTCTTTCTTCTCCTGCGGGTAATGAGAGGTTAGGCAAGTGCCGATAAATCCAACGAGACTCGGGATTTGTAAATTATACCCTGCTCCATAAAGGATATCCGCCGGATTGGACGGACGAGCCTCTCTTTTTCTCTCCTTTGGACTGTTGAAAAAGCGTCTGCGTCGAGAAGGCCGATTTCTCCTTTTTTTCATACTCTATTCAACGCTCTTTCTCTTACCTACGCGCCCTAACAAGATGCTTTTGCAGAAAAAGTTCTTCAAATACAAGTATAACTAGAGCTTGTGATTACGAAGTGAAAAAGCGCGAGTACTGGGCCTCGAAAAACTAAGAACACAGTAAAAGTATAAAGCTTACAAAGATGACATTTTGACGATGGTATTTAAGCAAAAGCGTAAATTCTAGTACGACTATTTGTAGATAAAAAAGATAATTTGTGCTCGAAAACAGCAGAGCATCGGCGACTGCGATGTGCACGTTTAATAAGTAATTAGGAGCGTCCACTGAAGGCTAATTACAAAATTTTCCGGCTGAGTTTTCAAAGCGCAAGGACGAGGACGGAAGAAAGGAGCGAGAGGCATAGGGCTAAAGAAAAAGGAGGCCAAATAATTAGCGCGTAGAGGCGCGAGATGAGCTCCTTGCATCAAAGACCCTCCTCGTCTCCGACTCTTTTCCTCTCCGACCCGCTCTCTTCCGTCGCCGTAATTCAGGCCACCGTCCTTTTAAAGGACTACACGATTGGAATAAGAGTACCAAGGAAATAAATAGGCGGAAAAGATTCTGGAAAAAGGCTTTGGATGGGTTTAGTGCGAGTCAGCGACGCTACGAAAGTTGAGATGCTCGGAGTCGGATAAACAAATCAGCAGGGTTAAAGAGTACGGCGCTGCTTATTTAAAAAAACAACGTCCTTGAAGAGCTTTTTAAGTCTTATCCGAGTGGTAATTAAGCTGGAATAGTGCGAATAGCGCTTACGTAAATAACCTTACATCTTAAAAATTAGGGCCTGAAGGAGTTTCTTGCTTGGGATTTCCAGCTAGTCGTAATTAACAAGTGGTGGGTGGAAGAGCCATTGACACATCTTTAAATTTAAATTCTTTTACAGTAATTTATGGTTTGTACTCGAATTTTAAAATTTAAAATTAAAAATATTTTTTAGTAAATAACTTGATTTAAAATTACCTTTGCACTCGTCGATGATTCATTCGTGTAAATTAAAGCACGATGATTGACTGTCTTATACACTTTTATTACATTATATTATATGATTTTAATTTTGAAAAATTTAAAGCTAACTCCTTACAATTTATCTTCTTTTGGCCGAAGAAATAAATCTGCGCTTTATCCAGAAGTGACTTTCTAACCCTTCACGTCGGAGTTTCGTTTCAATTGACGGCCGAGGCGTCAAAAATTTTTAATCCGCTGATCGCGTCTTCCACTCTCGTTCCTCCTTAATCCGACCACACTTTTTCGCAGCGATTCCCAGGTTCCCTTTGAGCAACGGATAAGTATTCCCTCCCGTTGAAAAACAATACTAATTTATATTAAACGTTTCCATGTCGTTTCTCCTGTAGAAGCCTCGGCGTCGAGCAAATTTTGCTGTCTCTGATCTGCTACAGAAGAGACGCGCTCGTTCGTCCTCTCATTTAAATGCATAACTCAGGAAAGGTGTAACGAAGGCTTCACGGTAAAACGCGCCGGGACTCCCCTCGCTGCCGAAAATCGTGATAGCCAATATTTTTTTTTCCTAACCCTTTGAGCTCATTTTGTTTTAGAGCTCTTGTTTTTATGGCAGCCCGGCTTTTGGGGAACAGCGAGATGGAAATTTTTTGACATGTGATAACTTTTGACGTTTTATGGGCTCGACGGCTCTTTGAATGTTTCGCGATGCGACGACGAGCCGACTCTTTCCGCTCGGCCATATTTTTTGTTTTCTCATTCAAACGATCGCGTCGCGCAAAATGCTTGATGCCTTTTTTAATGAGATTTGACTTACCCACTGTTGAGTGATGCAAGTTGTGTGGCGAGAGTGTGACTTACCTGCAACAAACAAGAACAAATTTAGGAAACGGGGTCGAATAGTGCAGTATTTCGTTAAAATCTATTTCTTTGTATTCTAAAATAAAAAAGGCGATGAATTTGTTTTTTCATTAGTACTCATTTTAAAATAAATAATTGATCTAATGATCCTGATTTATAATACTTTAAAAATTGATAAATTCTCTTGTCACGAACTTGCAAGAGAAATAGACAAAAATATTGAGTTACAGGCGGAATTTAAATAAATGATGTGTTTATTGATAAATTGGAATAGCTTAACTTTATCGTTGCTGATTGTTTTTTAACGACGTCGTTTCATGATCATTTTTTACACGAGACTTTCCGTGTTACAGTATATGGTGTTAGAAAAAAAGAACCGTTAGTCAGAATCTCAAGTTCTTTATCTTAGTAAATAAGCTGGTAAAGTTTCGTAATGACTTTCGTCTTGGTACTGATTTATACGATCGAAATGTTTTCTGGCGGTGATTTTCGACTACATAAATTAACATAATATAAATGGCTTGGTACAACAATGGTCTATTAATTAGCATAAAATTATTGAAAGCAATTAACAGCACACTTCAAATAAAAGCCTTTTCTGAGTTAGGGACTGACTGGCTAGTTTTTTAAAAATGTTTTATCGGTATTATTTAAATTATAACTGCGAATAAGTGATTAATCGTTCATTTAAATTCGTAAATTATTAGTGCTTTCTTACAGGACATAGTCTCATAATAAGAAATCAAAGCCGACATTATCTTTTTATATATATTTTTATAATTAGAGTCTCAGTTTTTAACATAGGAAAAAAATCCATCGATACTGATTTTACCTCTTTTATTTGAAAATATTTGAAAAGACGGGCAATAAAAAATAAACTCTGAATTCATCCGATAAAGGAAAACGTAAAAAGTGAAATCTCCAGTTTAATAAAGTTCATCCTCAAATGCAAACTATCAACAAGAAATTCCACGAGCCGCGAAAAATCAAAAGAAACGAGCTATCCTTAAAGTTGCACAGCGTGCAACCGGAGAAAAATACGTGAAACTCATCGCAACGATTCTCATTGGCGCAGCGCGCAAAACAGTCTTTCCGGCTTGCTCGCGGTAGCAGCCCATTCAGAGTCAGAACTACGTCGCGCAAAGACAACAACGGCGACGGCCTCCGCGAGATCGCGGAAAAACTTGGCGTTTTTACGGCGTCGCGACTCGTTAAGCGCCTTCCACCCTTCCTCTGGCCTCCCGCGCATCTAGTAGCAGAAAATTCCAGGTATAACGGGCCGCGTTTTTAGACGACTTGACGCCGTCGTTGCGCCAACTGCAGGAAAGCAGCGCGGATACCCCGTCGAGTGCGAATGCTTTTTTTCTTCTAGTTCAGATAAACCCGACCTAAGTATTGCCAGTGCTGTTACACCTTTATTTTATAAATGGAATGCTGCCGAGACAAAGACATTTTATCAGACGACGTTGACGATGGAGAAGTAGTTAGGAAGAAGGTTTGAAAGGAAAATTTTTAGGCTTTTGGAAGAATACTAATGTATAACAAATTTATGCATATGATTTAGAACTAATCCGAAACATGTATTGTTTTTTTTGTTTTTTTTTTTAATTTTAATGTATGCGAATTCATTATCTCTGCGAGATTGCATTTTATGTAATAAAACTATTTTATATATTATTCTGAAAATAAATAAATATTCTGAAAATAGAAATCATTTTAAGAATAATTAATAATTTTGATTTTATTTTAAAGAGCATTTGTACCACGTAATATCATTTTATCGATCGGATTACGGTATTTAGAAGAAATATTATATTTTCATCATATTCACAGAAAATTCCAATATTCGTAGAATTATCAGTTTTTAAAAAGGATTCATTTTATTTGCTATGCTAAATGTGAGAGATTCAATCCTTTTTGATAAAAACATTAATTACGGCACATCAGGGGCAAAAAGAATCAATTCTCAAGTATTTAGCAGTGCGCCATTCGTCCTCAAGATTGCGATTCGTTGCTCCAACTTCTCGCGTCTTGGCGTCACCGCCTTATTCTCCCATTCCTCTTGCTTTCTTCGTCGCTTTTTCTTATAGCTACGTTCTTACGGCGCTGTCGCGTTTCTACGAGTTTCTCGTAGTTGACGGCGAACAAGAGAATCCGCTATTTACGTCATTGGAAATAAAGGAGCGAGCAAGAAATTTTTGACATCCCAGTTAGCGCTTGAGGAAACTTAATTACGCTTCTGGTGTTTTTCTTTTACCCGCAAGTTGAGTGCTCGGCATTTGGCCTGGAATTTTTATCGCGATTAATGCATATTCACTCTTCTCCAGGACCATTTTATTTTCTAAATATTTTAATTACAACATTTCTCCTTGCTGAAATTAACATTAAAATTTGTTAACAAATAAAAACGAATAAAACTTACGTTTTTGGGTAACCAGGTGAATTAATAAAATTTTAATAAAAACATAATTAAAGTTCTGCTCGAAACGTACGTTTCAGCCGCGGCATGGTAACGTAAAAATTATAAATAATATTATATACTCTCTTTTATCTTACTGAATCAACTTATCAATATTAAAATTGGGATTTGAAATATAATTTTAAATTTAATATTTCCAGGCTGCACTGAATCTTTCAGAAGACACATAAATAAGGCTTTTACGTTGTAGAAGAGATAAGGCAGTGTCGGCACCTAATAAATTAACGCTCAGAGGCTCTTGATAGACTCTTGAAGCAGGTGTTCGTGCCTATAGTCACGCTTACTCGTACCGTTCGCTTTTATGACGCTAAAACCAACATGTCAATAAAAGACGTATCAATACGTCGAATTTTCTTTTGTGCTCGAGCACAAACTTTCTACTGCTCAACTTCTGTATAAAAGACTCTAATTACTGTTAAGTTCTCGCACAATAAAAACATTGTGAGAACTCGCTACTCTTTGACAATGGGTTCTTGGCGTAGAGTTAGTCTAGTTAAGAACTGAACTGAAAAGTGCCACTTTCAAAATAGAGCTTTTAAAGTAGATGTAAAGAATTTTAGTTCGAAAATAGAGGCTAGTTTACTTGAAATCTTTTAATCCAGTTTTAGTCAGTTGCCAATAAAAGAAAGAAAAGACGGGAGCTACAGTTGAGGCGAAATGTCAGGAAGCAATTAGCTTCTCCGTGCTAATTTCTCGCCAAGCAGATTTCTTCATTTTTTCTCTTCTTTGAAGCTTTAAGTCAAATATTTGACCCTATAAATAGAGCCTTGCGGGAGCATTCGCGGGATACTCTGAACGATCAAAGCAGAGCCACTCGTAAAGGGCAAATGGCCTTCTTAAACGCGCCAAGGGGCTCAGCCATTGCCTATCAAGCTCGAATGCGCCGAGGCATATCCCCCGTCGATTTCTGTTTCAGCGGCGCCCTCGGCTTTATAAACACGAATTTCACGCCCGAGTTCGTGTACATAACCGTACGCTCTCAGCCTAGCTGACCCTCTCGCGAAAGAAATGAGGCCCGACGAAAGATGCACGCACGGCTCGTGACGCGTCGGTGTCGGGGTGTATGATTGATGGATTCCACGGATTTTCCTCTGACTATTAAGCGGCGCGGGGTTCAGCTGCCTGACCGGCGCCTCTCACCGTCGTTCCCAGCGAATACCCCCTGCTTTTATAATTATTCTTCCTCTTTCGAATAATCCTGTGTTTTTCAATTACGACTTGTCAAAGAAAACGACCTTTTAAGGATTTAGTAATCCACTTCCTGGGATTTAATCACGGCTTTCGCTGATCAATTTTAGATGATTTTTCGGAGCAATAAAACGCGGAGAGATTAATGATAGTAATGATTAAATGATTGAACGACGCATAGGCCATTTACTGATTAAAATCCAAGAACAGGAAACGTTAACTCTCTGTAATCCTAATGCACGTTTAATTAATCACTTCGCATTCGATAGAATTATAACAATATTCATTACTACATTAGTGAATTACAAGCAAGTGTTTAATATTGTTTTTTGATAAAAAATATATATATAATACCAAAGCATTTACACCTTTTTCCTGAAAATCCGCTTTGCACGATTCGAAAACAAAAAACTCAAAACCAATGTTTTTCTAATTAGCCAGCAATGTAGAATGAAAAAATACTTTTTCTAATTACCGTACAGCGCTCTACTCTCTCATTTTCTGTCTGTCGAAAGAAAGAGCGAGGAAAAAGAAAGGCCGAGCGGCTAGAGTAAAAAACAGGAAGGGAGAGAGAGATCGAGCGAAGACAAGATAGTGGTAGATGGTCGGGCGATCAGTGACCGAGGCACGGCGAGCGGCAGCGAGGCCTCGAGACTGTGCCGCCCGGCCTGGGGCCTCAGAACGAGTTGGAGAGGGACAGCGGCAGGCGGAGGCGTTCATCGCCAAGCTCTGCTCTGATATCCGTTAAGATGTTTCTCTTGAAAAATGGCTTGTTTCAAGAGAATCTTTTAAGATTTTCGCCTTCTATTAATAATTCTGTTACCGGTACCTAATAGAATGATTAAGATAATTTGCCGAGAGAAAGCCGAGATGCATTTCTGGAGAGCTCGCAATGTTTCGGTAGTTCACATTTCATCTGATACTTTTCGCTCAAAGTTGTAATCTCCTTAGTCAACGAGTTCGATAAGTTTTCGATAAATTCATCAGGTAGATAATATATAGGCTTCTCAACACCTTGTTAATTTGCTGATAGTTAACAAAAAAGAGTTAACGATACATTTCATCATCAAGCGGAAGTTTATTCGAAAAATGAAATTTTGCGCTGAAAGGCTGCTTTTTACGATTTCTAAAAAGACGGCAACGTTCAATCCGGATCGGAAAAATCTTTTTTATTTTTGAACTTGATTGCAAAGGGACAATTGCTTTAAGGGACCTCCGCAATGAGAAGAAGGACAGGGTCGGATAATCTCTGCACCGGCAGTTTCAGCTGATCGTAAAAGCCGGAGTCCGATCTTTCTCGCTTCGCTCGCGGCCTTCGCTCCCGCCGGAGTCAATAAACTTTTAATTCAATCCCCCATTTCGCGCTCTTTTACGCTTCATACGACGGGCGCGCGCGCGCGCGCATGCGCCCTGCCACGTGTGTAAATTGAGAGAGTAAAACTGACGGGAGCGAGAGAGGAGAGCGCGACAAAGAGAAGTCGTCAAGTTGATTTTAATTTCCGAGAGGGAACTTTCGCTTCCCTCGCGCCTCGCCTTTCAAGTCTTTTTCATTCGCTTTTTAATCGGCTATTAACGAGATTAGCGGCTGAGGTATGGCTTCATTTAAATTTACGGAGGAGGGAGTGAGAGGCAAAGCGTGTAGACGTGAGCCAGCGAGTTTCGAGCGATCTATCCTCGCGCTATCGTAGCCTCATCGGTTGTTCTTCTTTAAGTGACAAGTATATTACTGAAAATTTATTTACCGGCCTCACATGTAAAACTTTGCAGAAACCTTTTCCGTGGGACATATTGAACGCGTGCCATAAATTTTTGTATAATTAAGTAATGCCTGACGTTATAATACGGGAGCGCAAACGTTCGCTTACGCCGCGATTTATACTTTGCTTTACGCTCGCTCGGTGATTCATTGCTCTAGAGCCAAGACAAGGTATTATTCAATTAACCCATTTATTAGACGAAAAAGGAATTCCGACCGACCGTAAACGTACAAACGTATTTAGAAAATCCATTGTTGGTAATCTTTCAAATAGACATAAACTTGTTTATTAATTCAGGCGCTCATTTGACGCCTATATAAATAACTGTCTTTACTCTCGCAATTATATTTCGAGTAATGCACTTTGACGGGACTTTCATCGTTCGTTAATGGACTTGCTCAAATTTTTACTCAACTACTCACTCGGGTAAAAATAAAGACGATTCGAGAGAGGTGTTTTCACTCCAATTACCGGCAATCGGCGAAAATTAGTCCTTAGCTCGGACGCAAAGTGGCTTCCGTCACTCAAACTTTTTTACGACAGAGTAGTAGGAGTCGAAAATTAATTCAGATTGAGCAAATGTTGAAATAACCTCGAAGTGGCGTAAAAAAGGCACCGAGATAAAAAGAGCTGCGCCACGAGTTCTCCGCACCGGGACTTGAAAATGCGTTCCTCAAAGCGTTGACCTGCGCCGACTCGAGAGACTTAACGTCAGGTGCTTTTTAAGTGGCGGCAGTAGGGCGCAGGCGCAGGCGCGCGCGCGCCCGCGCGTTCTCGATTTCAGCTGATAAAAGAGTGATAAAAAAAGTGTCGGGTTTCAGCGGAATCTCCGTTTAAATAAAAATGACGATAATTCAGACTCGCGCCTCTTTCCCACTGGCATTCGGCACCGGCTAAATTATTAGCGACATAAATTAGCGGCCGGAGTAATTATTCAAGCGATAACATTTATTATGCGTCGGAGTGAGAGGGGGGGAGGTTCGAAATTAAATATCGCGCAGAGGCGCCGATTCCCCGGCGGAGGTTGCTGACTGGCCCTACGGGAAGCCACTTAACGTGCCTCGGAATAGTCGCGTTAATTTGGCCCGAGAGCTTAGCGCGTGCGCAGCTCGTTCGCGGATTCGCACGAGAATGCGGAGAAAGGGAGGAGGAAAAATGAGGCTCCGAGCGCGCCGAGGCAAAAATTAAGATGGATTTTCGATGTCCGATTCGCCGTTAAGGGGAAGACACGCAACGGTTCTTCACTGCCTTCTTTTATCGGTATTTTCCTCCCGATCGCCCGTACCTCCTTTATTTATAATTTATGTAATTAATCGGCCGCTCTCGCATCATTTAATAAGATGCCTGTCATTTAAGAGTTTAAATGTACTTTTCGCAGGCAGCGGACGGCCAAGGTTCAAAAAGATGCGGAGCGATTAGAATCTGCCGAAACTGTAAACAGATTTTGAAATGAGAAAAATATCTCTCGCGTAATGCCATAAAGTCGAGGAAACATGCTAAACCAATTATTTGCAGATTTCGATAAAAATTTGCCCGAGACACAAGGCCATTTATTTTTCTCTACAAAGAAAGAAATATTTTATCTAGCATCGAATCTAATGATCAAATTAACATAATACACTTCTAGATATCGCAAATATTGATCAATTAAGGTTCCTGTACGCGTCAAAGTCGATTACGCAATCGGATTGCTACATTACCTTACACCCCTAATGAATAATTAATAATCTGCCGAGCTACAGCTACATCTGCCTGATTTCTCTTAGGACTTTTAGTCTCTTTAGTAACGTGATTCCAAAAAGTAAGTTTATAATTATCCTTTGAACGATCTGAAATTATCTAAAAAGCGTAAAAACCGAGCTCGAATAAGCTTCCCGTACATTGAATTTATTGCAAAAGGATAAATTAATTCGAACCAGTGAACAGGAGTTTTTCACAGCAGTAAAAAGTTTTTTTTAGTGCAAACACGTCGTTAAGCAGGGCATTCCATTGCCACGTTTACGAAGTTGACCTCCGGGAGACTCTCAAGATCCTCTTGTAGTCTAACGAAATTGCAGTAGTACCAGCAGCAATTTCACTTCTGCATAACTGCAAAACTAAAGTGTATCTTGCTATAGCGATATGTCGTTAAAGGCACAATCGCAGCTGTGTTATACAACTTGGAGCACATGAAGCGGAAGACGCATAGTTTCCGCAATATTGCAAAGCAGCTAACTGCGGACTTTTATGCCGAACCTCTAGTAATCGAAATGTTTTTATTGTAAGCAGGTCTGGAACGCATTATAATTTGAAGAACGCTTGCAGTGAAAAAAGCGGCTTAATGCTGTGAAAAAGTCCCCGATTACGGTTCCTTGAAAGTAAAAACGGCGAAACTCGTGAAATTCGCGACGCACAGAGCTCGAATCGCGATCGTTGAAGGCATTGCCGGCGGTAAATACATATTCCGGATTTTAGTAGAGGTCCTTTCTTCTCGGGGAGCGCGGGAGAAAAATAAGCTCGGCATGCGCGACAAGTTTATAAAGGACAAAAGTGCGACGGCGTCACGTTACCGAGAGCGATTGGTCGCGGGCTCGATTTTGTTTTTCCCCCGTTCTCGGCAGTGTCGACGACTCTGGCTTTTTTACCTGGCACGACTCCTAGCCGACTCATCCAGTCGAGAGATTTCAATTGCGCGACGAACCGCGTCAGTCGCGCCGATGTAAAAAGAGCGAGGACGGGAGCACCGCCGAGTCGGCTGCAAAAAGCGGAGAGCCGGAGGAGAGCGAGAGAAAAAGAAGAGAAGCGGGTGCCAAAGGCGCGAGACGAACCGTCTCTGGCCGTAAGAAAGGCCAGAAGCAAATAGAGGAAAACAGCCGCGAGAAGGATACGCTGCTGCTTTTTTCGGCCCGCGGCGAAAGGCTGCACAGAGGTACGAAGATGGATGAAAATGAAGTGGCCGCGGCGGAATGAGATGATAAGCGGCCTATTTATTGGCACAATAAAAGTCCCAGGCATGCGGGAGGAATCGACGCGAGGATCAAGTATTTCGAACGGCCGGACGTAAAAGTCCAGTCCGGAAACCGATGGCGATTGACCTTAGCGCCTGTCCTCTTATCTCCCCTCTCTTTTTTCGCTTTCGTTACGCATCTGCCCCTTTGCTGCAGGCTGTCCCTCCGCAGTCGTATCCGCGGTTTATGGAAGCCACTAAACCGCCTCGGAAGAGAATGAGACCAGGCTCCGTCCCGAGTCTGCAGGCGAGTTACGGGACGCCGGGGAAAATATTCAATTTCCCAAGTTCCTCTTGCGCGAGGGCTTGCGGCGATGACCCTTGAAATCGGCTATTTCGTCAACAAGTTTCGCGGTGCCGCGCAGTAACGAGATTAATCGAGTAGAGGCGAGACCCGTGCCAGACGCATCCTTTTCTTTTCGGCTCAGCCAGTCGTAAAAATGCCGGGCTCTTTTAGCTAGAATTCGCATTTGCATACCGTTGGCTAAGAATCTGGGAATTTTAAATTGACCTTCGCCAGGAAGAAATTAATTATTCATTAGCGATTTTCCTCTACATTAAAAGGACGATGGAATGGTGAGTTTCGTTTGCGTTGCGGATAGTTAATATGTTAATGGGCTGTATAATAAACATTCGTGTCAAATTTTGTTTGCCTATTTTCAAATTTATCGTTTCATTATTAAAATACAAAAGTGTTATTCCAAGAAGCGCGAAAATACGCCGCTTTAAAATTATATGCCTGGGATAAACTCGTATATTACACCGATATTATTAACTACCTGTGGTAAAATAACTTAAGCATCGGTAACACTAAACCTGCAGCGAAATTAATATAGAAATCCTTTAAATGTTGACTTTCCGCATGGACTAACCTAAACTCTGGATTATAACTTAAACGTTTTTGACACTAATGGTACGCAGACATTAATAAGTCATTTTCTTTAAAAACGTAGAAATAGTCAAAGCGAAACTACACGACTCAATTATAAGAACTTGATTTGAACGTTTCAGAATTTTTTTTTCACCTTTATCAATCTCTCCTTTTCTTTCCTGTTGCTAACTCGAGCTCTCTGGACCATATTTTCTCTGACTAACAATGATGAAAATTGAATATTGAGTTGAGTCGAAGAGCACAGGGAGAGCAGCACTTGATTCAAAGAAAGAAAATATTACCGCCCGCGTAAATCGGCGTAATTCGCGAAACATGATAAGAACTATTTGAGCCCGAAGGAAATATGGTTGAGTATAAAGGGACTTGGAGGGAAAAGAAGAAGAGAGATAGAGAGGCGAGGCGAAGGAAGGTGACGAGGACAGAAGATGTTCACTGCGGACGGAGGCTGCGAGTCGGACGAGCCACCGTGAGGGCTCAAAGATTGTATCCGTGTCTTGTTTTTATAGGCTCACCGCGGAACGGTCGGGCCTCGCGGTGCTCTCTTCTCTCTTTCTCTCTCGTTCTTGCAGGTAAAATATAATGCGATGCGCGCGGGGAAAGGGACAGCAGACCGGGACGGCAGACCGGCACGGCAGAAGGAAGGAGGAAGAGGCGCGCGAACTCGAGCGCGGTGGGAGAGCAGCGAGTTAAGTACATCGGACGAGAAAGCAAAGGAGCGAGAGAGAAGGAGCGAGTCGCCGGGAGGGAGAAAGAAAGACTAGTCGGGCCCGCTCGGGTTCCCGGGGCCCGTTCAGGCCTTCGCCAGTCGTTCGGAGAGTCGTGCAAGTGAAGGATCGCCGCGCGGCGCTTCTCGGTCAACGCGGAGCCAAGAGTCAACGCGAGCACGACTGCGCCTCGAATGAACTCGTTTCCGCGGGGAGCCTCGACACTTTTTTCAGGAGACGGGCTCGCGGCGTGACGGACTGACAAATGCCCAACGCGAGCCGAGCCATCGATCCTCTGCGGAGCGCCAGAAAATGAGATCGCTCGTCGGCTCAGCGACGTGCGAAACGGAGAAAGAGAGTTATGCGCGATGTGAAGATAAGGCCCACATAGTCATGCCAATCTCGATGGATCGGCTGCACATCGCGCTCTCAAGCGATCTCTAGGCTCTAGTTGTACATACATGTGAAGCACAATGCAGGGCAATCCTGCCTTTCTCGCGATACTTCTCGGCACGATATTCTGCGTGCTAGGGGCCTCGCTGAGTCGCGCGCTCAGATACAAGGCCCCGGACGAGTGCGAGTGGCTCACCGAGAGCGACTCCGAAGACGACGTCTCCTTGCTTTGCCGGCTCAAGACCATTAACAGCGAGCTCGAGAACACAAACTTCAGCGTGATTCAGCCCCACCACACGGTGCGCCTTAGACTCGAATGCAGCGACGCTCTTTTTTACCAGAGCTCCCTGAGCGCCGGCAGCTTCAGGCCCCTGGTCGAGCTGAGGGAGCTCGTCATCGAATTCTGCAAGATTGGCAATTTGTCGGACGACGCCTTCAGGGGCCTGAGGGAGCTCAGAAATCTCACGGTCCGTACACACAATACTGATTGGTCATCGATGGCTCTGGAGGTGTCACCGCGAGCATTCAACGAGGAGCTGAACCAGTTGGAAAGGCTCGACTTGAGCAACAACAACATGTGGAGCCTCCCGGAAGGATCGCTCTGTCCGCTCTTCAATTTAGAGCTGCTTAATCTCACGCGAAATCGATTGAGAGAGGTATCGAGTTTCAAGTTCAACCTGGGAAGTAGATGCGCTGCAAATCTTAGAATACTAGACCTCAGTAACAATAGCATCGAGTCTCTGGCATCGGCGGCTTTTTCCGGCCTCTCACGGCTCCATTCCCTCATCTTAAGGAGCAATAACATCGCTTTTATAGCCGACCGAGCATTCGAAGGTCTGACTGCATTAACGTTGATAGAACTCACGAACAACCGGCTGGCTAGTTTACCACCGGATCTCTTTATCGATGCTCGAGATATTAAGGAAATTCATTTACGTAACAACACTCTGGCTGTTTTGCCTCCTGGATTATTCAGTGAACTCACGCAACTTCTGGTACTCGACATGTCGATGAACGAGCTCACAGCTGAGTGGATCAATTCTGCAACATTCACAGGATTAGTTCGACTAGTTGTGTTGGACTTGTCGGACAATCAAATAACCCGGCTTGAGTCTTCAGTGTTCCGAGACCTCTACAGCCTGCAAATTCTGAGACTCCAAGAGAATCTCATTGAATCTCTGTCGGAAAATACATTCGCGGCCTTGTCTAACCTTCACACGTTGGTGTTGAGCGACAATAGACTGTCGACTATCGATGCCACAACATTTAGCGGCCTCTATGTGTTAAGTCTTTTGTCGCTCGATAATAACAGGCTTACCGATTTGCACCCAACATCTCTGAGGAATGCGTCCTCGTTACAAGATCTTCATTTAAACGGGAATCGGCTGATGGCAATACCCGAGGCGTTGAAAGCTACGCCGCTTCTCCGTACTCTCGACCTCGGCGAAAACCTCATCTCCGGCATACCCAAGGGCACGTTCGACCACATGATCCACCTTAGTGGGCTCAGACTCATCGATAACCACATTGGCAATCTTACTAAGGGGATTTTCGATAAGATCAGGGATCTCAACATCTTGAACCTATCGGGCAATCGGATCCAATATATCGAGCCCGGTACCTTCGACGAAAATCTCAAGCTCCAGGCTATTCGGCTCGACGGCAATCAGCTGACCGATATTAGCAACCTCTTCTCCAAGTTGCCAAATTTGGTCTGGCTCAATGTCAGCGATAACAAGCTCAAGATTTTTGATTATGCCATGATACCGACTGGCCTGCAGTGGCTCGACATTCATGCCAATCAAATCAGCGAGCTCGGCAACTACTTCGAGATCGAGTCGCAGCTGCAGCTCAACACCTTCGATGCTAGTGTAAATAAACTGACGGAAATAACGGGAAGTTCGATACCGACGAGCGTGGAAATGCTCTACTTGAATGACAATCTCATATCACGAGTGCAAAGTTACGCCTTTTTCAAAAAGCCAAACCTCACGCGCGTCGATTTAAAAGGCAATCGGATCCGCAGAATAGAGCCTTACGCTCTACGCATCAGCGCAGTGCCACCGGAAAAAGCCCTCCCCGAGTTCTACATTGGCGATAACGATTATCTCTGCGATTGTACGATGGATTGGCTGCAACGCGTCAACCGGCAGAGTCAAAGCCGCGTCCAGCCGCGCGTGATGGACCTCGAGAGCATCTATTGTGAACTCCTCTACGACAGAGAGCGGCTCTACGTGCCATTGGTAGAAGCCTCGCACTCGCAATTTCTTTGTAAATACGACACACACTGCGTGGCCAACTGTCAGTGCTGCGACTTTGATGCGTGCGATTGCGAAATGACCTGTCCGACAAATTGCACGTGCTACCGCGATCAAACGTGGACGGCGAACGTAGTTGACTGTTCAATGGGTGGTCACGTGGGTAAGCTACCGGAACAGATCCCCATGGACGCGACGCGCCTCTACTTGGACGGCAACGATTTGCGCGTCATAACTAGTCATGCCTTCATCGGCCGCAAGAAGCTCAAAATGCTCTACTTGAACGCGTCCAACATCGAGATCGTTCAGAACCGATCCTTCAACGGTTTGAAGAATCTCGAAGACCTTCATCTCCAAGACAACGGTTTGCGGGAATTGAAAGGCCACGAGTTCATCGGCCTCGAAGCCCTACGCACACTGCGGCTCGAGCGCAATCGACTCTCAGCTATCTCTAACGAGACTTTCCTCACGCTCCGCTCTCTAACATCCCTTCAGCTGCAGAACAATCGGCTGAGAAGTTTGTCGGTCTGGTCGCTTCCGTCCAGCATTCGAGTTTCGCTCGCTGGCAATCCGTGGTCCTGCGACTGCGAGTACATCCGCGCTTACCGCGAGTGGGCCACTGGTTCCGGAGTGCAGGTCGTCGACGCAACGGAAGTGCGCTGCATATTCAACGGCTCGAGTGCAAGCGAGGCGTTTCGAGAGGCGAACGATCTCGGGGAGAGTGACGAGGGCCACGGGTTTTCCCTCATGACCGGCAAGGGCTACGACGTAAACAGCTCGATCTGCACGGACCTGGAGAGCATCGAGAACGGCGTGGCCGGCAACCTCACCAAGACCATTATCGAACGGCAGGCCCTGGAGGACTATCTGCCGCTGCTCGTTAGCACGCTCGTGGTCTTCCTCCTGCTAGTCCTCGTCTGCATGCTGGGCTTCTTCTTTCGGCACGAGATGCGCGTCTGGTTCCACTCCCGGTTCGGCGTGCGCATCTTCTACAGACAAGCCGAGGCCGACAGGGACGATCGGGACAAGCTCTTCGACGCTTTCGTAAGCTACAGCTCCAAGGACGAGGCCTTCGTCGCGGAAGAACTCGCTCCCGTCCTGGAAATGGGCAACCCCTCGTACAAGCTGTGCTTGCACTACCGCGACTTTCCCGTGGGCAGCTTCATCGCCGACACGATCGTGCAGGCGGTCGAGTCGTCGCGTCGAACGATCATGGTGCTTTCGGAGAACTTTATCAAGTCCGAGTGGTGTCGATTCGACTTCAAGTCCGCCCATCACCAGGTACTCAGAGATAGACGACGCAGACTGATATTAGTGCTGGTGGGTGACGTGCCGCAGCGTGATCTCGACCCGGACATCCGGTTGTACCTCAAGACCAACACGTATCTGCAGTGGGGCGACAAGCTTTTCTGGGAGAAGCTGCGGTTCGCTCTTCCGGACGTGCCGAACAACAGGACGACGCAGAGAAGACAGCTGCCTCCGACGGTGCGACGGCAGCACAACAATCAGACCGCGACGCCGGGTGAGAGGTCCCGGACCCTCGCCGTTCACATCTAGTGCTTTTTTTTTTACATTTTTCTAGCGTTGCTCGACATTTTTTCTAGTTTCTTACTGTCTGTCGACGAGAGAGTTCATAGAGACTGAATGATAGAGACTGCTTGCGTGTGCACAAGTGCAATAGTGCGTGTGTTTCTGTGTAAATAAAGAAGAGGCGTAAGGCAATCGGTTACAGTGTAATGTTATCCTTCTGTGAGTCTCGCACGACGAAGCAAAAGTGGAGAACGAAATAAAGAAAAGGCGAGTGTGTCCGGGCCGGATGAGAGAGAGAGAGAGAGAGAGCTATATTAATTATACAAATAAAGCGAGTGTGCATGGCGCACTAAACTCTGTAAATATTGCGGCGTTATACAGTTTAGCCGATGTAATTGAATTCGATGCGGGTACGTACCTGTAATTATTCGCAGACTCGGAGCTTTTTCTCCCCGCTTCCGACCTACTCTTTTTCCCTCGCCAGGCTAATTAGAGGTCACGTGCGAGAGACACAAATGAAATAACAGCGAGTGCGGTGGCGAAGGAAAAGGATGCGTCGGAATGATTGTTATTATTGTGCCGCTCAGGGCGACGACCAGAGCGCTCTGGGATTTCTCGTAACGCCGAGAGCAGGGAGAAAAAAGCTCAAAAGAATCAAGAGTCATTCGGTTCCGGAGAGATGAATAAACGCGCCCCGGCGGAACCCCGCGCCTTTTTCACGCTACGAGGGATCGCGTGCGCCTTTCGATCAGAATTTCTCTTTCGCCTTTTTCTCCGCGGGCTGCTCAATGAGCTTTGATCAAATGTTTGTTTTAATTAAAAGCCAAGCGAAAGCTCTGCGGCGTCTATGCTTCCTTGAAAATTCATCTGCTCTCGGTAAAAGCGGAGGCGCGTTCTTCATGTATTGCACAAGTGAAGAATATGTAATCTCGATCGAGCCGCCGCTCGCGATCTCTCGGTATTAGATATTCCGGGAAAAATGTGCGAAACTCGCGCGCGCTCTAGCCTGTACGTGTAGGAGGTTCGAGCGGAGCCAGACTTCGCTCACGGTGATATAACTTTCTAATGAATTTTGTATTAGGACGGCGTGATTTTAGATGCATTAAGCAAGAAGAATTTTTCCGAGACTGCCGCGGAATGCGCAAACAAGTGAATTAGAGCGCAGAGTTATTTACTTTAGTATTTATTTGAAATGTAAGCCCCTTCCGGGGGGCGCATCGCAAGCTTGGTCGTTTGTAAATTTTGTAAAATACGAGCGAATCTAGAATGTAAAAAGCCTCTTGTAAGGCCGAGGTCGCCGACGTCGGTCGGCTCTCTCTTGCCTTCTCTTGTTTGTGCCGGTCCCGCGGCGGAGGATACCGCGGGGGCATGAAATGCCGGCGGATTCGAAAACCGAAAAGGAGCAGAGAGAAAAAAGGCAGGAGAGAGCAGAAACAAATGAAAGAGAAAATAAAAACTTCTATTGTGACGTTTAAGGACTTGGGCTTCATTTCTCATTCCATTCACGCTTCGCAATAGTCCCCGCGACCCTCTTCCTATAACCCTCTCCGTTGAAACGCGACCGCAGCACGAGGACGGAAGGGGGCGGGCAAGACGACAACGACGACGAGGAGAGCCGGGGGAGGACGAAAAAGCGCACCGAACGAATAGAAATCCGTTAAGCTGCACGGCACGGCTCGGTTGCGCTCGCAGCACCGCCGCGGGCTCTTTTCTTTTCGTCCTATCTCGCACGGGGATGGGAGCTGGTATGCGGGCCCTCGGTATTCTGCCGGACCAGCGCCTTTCCTATCTCGCTCGTTCCACGGGAAAGGACGGAAGAGTCCGCGAAAGAATTCCTTATCGGGGCTCCCCCCTCTAATATAGAAACGCCTGCTCGTTATGGAGCTTTTTTTTATACGAGAACTTGTACTTTATCGGGCTCTCGCAGTTTTCCTTTTTAATCAATTTCGCGCTCGTATTTGTTTTTCCGTCGTCGCTCCTGCCTCGTGGCACGATTTTTCTTCCCCCCGGGCTTTTTGCAGCTCGTCGATATGGGCTTCTTATGAGCAATAACTGGAATAACCGGCGGATTTTTGGTCGCATCGAGAATTTTAATAATTTAGCGAGGATTATGAAGATTTATTTTCCAAGCCGAAAAAATGGCCCTCGATTCACATTTTCTTATTTTTCGACGCTTATTAAATGCGGCCCTTTTCGGATTCAAGAGTGCGATCGTTATTCCGAAAGCCTCGCTTCAAAGTAAACTTACAAAAAGGACAATGATATATTATAACTTTAATATTGCACAACTGTAATACAGTATAATTAAGCGAATAATTAATGTTACTTTTCACTGTCAGCATTTGTCCAAACAATAAAGTTTTCCTTGACATTTATTTTTACGAAAATTCCAAATTCAAATCAACAATTTAAAGGCCATAGAAATCTGTCGAGCAGAATGGCGCGTCATAACTTACTTAGGCTGCAAAAATTTTTGTTTAATTGCGCGGAAACTTAAATTTCTTCGTTAAAGAACTCCATGTATATTTGTAATACAAGATGTCAACCGCGCGAGCGGATAGTCCTGCTGATCGAAAAACGGCAGGCGCGTGCCAGGGGTCAGCATAAAGATACTGTAAACAAGTCTATTTTAGATTAGAGCCGGTGGACAGTAGCACCGGTCGAAATAATGAAATATCTTTAATCTGCGGCATGAATTTAAGCGCGACAAGAGTGCATTTTATTAGGTTCTATCCGTATCCGCAGGCACGTGCTGGAGACTCGGCGCACTCTCTCTTTCCGCCATTATCGGCTGACGACTCGCCGACTAGACAGGGAGGCGGCGCGCACTGCACACGGACTTTCCATTAACCGCTATCGTGCAATTAAGATAAAATTATCGAAAATGCATTAGGCGCCGGTGGCGGGAGAGGCGGGAAAGAGAGGAAGCGAGGCAGCCTATAACACGTCGAGGCGTAACGCTTGCTTGTTCGCGAACATCTGCCCGCGCGGCGCGGGACAGTCTCGGGCTCGAAAAAGCGGATAAGGTGTGCAAGGAGCAGCTGTCGCCTCCTGCTACCTCCTCCTTGGGCGTGTCATTTCGCCGTTTAAACTTCCTAACAAGCAAAAAGCCGGCTTGCGTAACGCCGCTCTTGTCCCTGCTCGCCGATAGAGCGCGACTGACGCAATGCACTCCTTACCTCGGGACAGCGGCAGGATAGAGGCGCTAGATTGAAGAATCGCTCGAGTAGGTCGCACGAGGCGCAGACGTGCTCGGAGAAGAAGAGGCAGAAAGAAGAAAGAGGAAAGAAGGCAGCGGGAGGGGAGGGGAGGCCGAGGCAGCCGAGGCAGGAGAAGACAGACAGCGGTATATCCGGTATTCGAGAGCTGGAGGTGTTGCGTGCGAGTTAACGAGCTAACAACGCCGAAGCGAGGCGAGCGCGAGCGCGATTTTCTTTCCCTATCAAGGCCCCATCTACTTCTCACCGCCGACGCCAACGATGTTAACCCGACTCCCATTAAATATTCGCCTTTTAGGCTCGGCTCACAATTGTCATAAAGCCTGCTTGTTTGCCTCTCCTCTCTTATTTATTTATTCGGTAATTCAAAGCCGAGCGAGTGGGCGTGCTCGGGGCTATAAAGAATAATAAACTTTCATCTTTCGAGCCTGCTGCGTTTTGACTTATTATTTACGCGCCAAGTTACGTGCGAGCACAAAGGATCGAGGCGATCGCTCGGGATCATTGAAGGAATCCGCGGGGAGAGTCACGAGGGGGGGTTCGAAAAAGAAAAGAAAAAAGAGAGAGAGACTCGTAAACGTAACTCGACGCCGCAAAAAACTCATTTCAATAATAAGCCCTCGGACTCGCAGAGGCGCGCATTCGGGAGGACCTTAATTAAGTGAATTTTCGAGGAATATTGGCAAGCTTTCGACTCTGGCTCGGGCGGACGTTACGAATACACAAGAGGCCGGGCATAAAGGAGTAAAAAAGGAGCGAGTCGGCGAAATAACGAATATAACCGGTGCAGCTTTTTTCGTCCTCTTATCGGCCGGCGCGCGTTTCATTAAATTCGGCCCCGCGAACGTAACGCTCCGCGACGATTCGCACCGAATTAAAATTCATAGCGAAACGGCGGAGACGGCGACGACGTCGGCGGCGGTGGCGGCGGCGGCGGCGGCGGCGGCAGTGGCGTCGACTCGGCTTAATGAGCAGGAATAATGGCAAAATCAATTAGGTATTCGGCTCGCAGCCAAGTTCTCTGGTTCTGCGCCGCCTCGCCCTCTCGCTTTGAGCTCAGTCGCGCATGGCATACCCAGACGGTAAGCGATCCCCGGGAACAAGTGGCGCGGAATCCACCGCGAGGCAACGGCTAATTTACTAATTTCCTTGAGCTACCGGAGCAAGCAGCGCCGCAGCTCCCCTTGAGAAACTGCGAGAGCGGGACAAGGAGGCTCGAGTGGCGGCAGCATCCTTCGGCGTTTCCTTTCCCCCGCGTTTATGAGCCGCTTTTGCTTTAGCTCTCAATGTCGTGCCTTGGATGTGCGGACGGACTTGGCGTAGTTTCGCGCGTAACATTATCGGAAGCTCTACCTTTTCGCTCGACTTGTGAATTAACGATTTTCCAGATGAATATTCAGGAGATTTATCGCGACGACAGAAGGAGGCTCGACCTAATTTTAGCGGGTTCGAGTGCCTCTCGGTTTCTCCTGCGCCCCTTTTTTACCGGGGAGTAACTTTAAGGGAGCAATTTAAATTCAAATATCCGACAATACTTTGTTATCTGCTCGGAGACTAGAGACAGTATAATTTCCTTCGAAACGAATGCTTTTGCAAGATCTGCTGAAACGTAATCACAGCAGTCGAGTCACTGTAGATATTTCATTCATCCTGGAAAACAAGGATCCTATACAAGATATCATCGATCACTGATATAAATAAATTGTTTCACTTCATTTCGCTCGTTCTTGAATTCATTTTCTACATAATAAGTAAAAGTCGAACCGCGAGAGTACAGTATATGTATAGCCAAATACCTGAAAATTTGCGTACAAGGAGCCATGTTAAAAGTACGCTGACGCGCGCATTGCGTAGCAGAAGCTTAGTAATTAAAATAATGATTATACATGAGATGCTTTGAATTACAGAGTTGCAGAGTACCGAAAACTATAATTTACGATAACGGTATATTTTGATGTAGATATTTTTTAAATAAAAATTTGTTAAACATTAAAAATTTTTTTAATTTATTTCTCGTTTTCCTATTAACGTACACTGAGAGAAGAAGTATAGTAAAAATTACAAATTATCTTATAAAAATTACTATACTGTCTAGTAAAGCCGCCACAGACTGTCAAAACCCAAAAAATTACTATACTTTATAA
>JAWWEO010000049.1:447329-470752 GCA_035582975.1 Ormyrus labotus | reverse complement strand
CATTTGATCAACATATGCTATATTTTTGATAGATATTATCAAAAGAAGCCATAATCATACAGATTTTTTTTTCAGGGCTTTTTACATGAGGAAAAAATCAGTATATAACCCCCTTAAAAGTTACTTTGACATCTGTAAAATGCAATAAACTTTACTGTTTGAACTAAAAGTCAAAACTATTTTGATGAGAGCCTATATTCGAGATGCACTTTCGCGCGGCTATACGGATATAGTGAAACTTCAAAAGCGTTTTTCTCGAAAATTTTTTTTCGCAAAGTTTAAAATCGGTGTACACGATTACTCAAAAAGTATTCAACCAATTGGCTTCAAATTTAACACACACGTTTTAATAATACTAATGACTCCTGAATGAACCTCACATATAATTAATATTTAGAAAATAAACATGTTTTTAATACAAAAAGAGAGGGCAATTTTTTTCAAAAAAATGAAAATTTTTTGTTTTAGGTCTACCATTTTTACAATTTTTGATTTTTTTCTTAAAACGGAGGTTCATCATTAAATTGGCCACAGGACTACATTAACCAGTTTTTCTTTCCTGACTGCTGTAGATTATTAGTGATGGCGCTAGAGTGTACATCGAGGTGTACATCGTGTCAAACATTGCTTCACGACTTACTCAAGACTTTTCAATATAACTCAGTTATTTTTTATTATTTTCAAATAAAAAAATTGTTAAAACAAGTAAAAACATTTGTAAAAAGATCATAAAATTTTAGATATATTTATTTTGTTCCTTATCGCCCAAAAAAATTCTTAAAAATTGGTTAATTTTTGACGTTCTGCACGGGATTCCCCCCTAAAAAGAGAGAGTAAACACACCGTGCAGCAAAGGCGCGGGCGTCGGTCCGCAGAAAAAGCTTATCTTGTAAAACAAGTATCCAAAGATCAAGACAATAAATTGTGCCCCGGTCTATTGGCGAACAATTCGTGGTATGCGCAAAAAAGACCGTCCCTCGACTGAACTACACGCTTAAAAGAACGTATAAACGCCTGTCGAACCCGGCCCTGGAATCCTAAGAGCGAAACGATGTTAAGGCGCCTCGGGGCATCTTTCCTTTCTGACTCCCTCTCTCTCTCTCTCTCTCTCTCTCTCTCTCTCTGTGGTACTTGCTGTCGTTGCGCCTTTTACGATTACATCGCCGGGCGGCGGCGCGAAAAGCTCCGCGACATTAACGCCCTCGCGACCGCAAAATCTCGGGCAACCACCTCGGGGCACTGCTGATTATTTCCAAGGCGCCTTGGAGTTTCCGTCCATCGTTCAAGCTGCATGTTGCTTTACGACCTTTTGCACTTTGTCGGAAGGAGGAAAAAAGAGTCCCAGATATCGACGAAGGGAAAAATTAAAAGATAGTGGGAAGCAAATTGAAATTTAATTGACGTTGTAGATCCTATGAGTTAAATGATAAGATTCCAACAAAAATTTTGCTGCTGGAGCACGACAAGGTAATAACATTTTTTTTTATTGGACTCAAATATCTGAGAGAAATAATTTCTCATATTTTTATTCTGTTAAAACCGTGGAATGTTGCAACAATAAATATGTTATTTATTACATTTTAATAATAAATTTTCGAATAGCAAGTTATTAAAAATGATAATGAAGTGTACAAGACTTTATAAAGTTTGCTTTGAAAATAATTAAAGGGATAATAAAGATTCTACTGCTATCATTTAATAACAGCTTCGCCAGGTTTTGCACCAGCCAAAAAACTTGTTAATGCATTTCACAACTTGTCATTTCTAAAACAATGAAGGAAATCGATTTATTGCCTTAGCAAACTAAAGAATAAGCAATTCCTTTTTAAATAAACGTCTAGATCGTCGCGCAAACGGTTGCTTTAGTTGGTTTTTATCCTGAACTTTAGTATTTCGCTGAATTTAGCTTTACCTTTGTTGCCGCAGCGATGTTCAGTGGAGCACAAGAAATTACGGCGGAAATAAGTGGCTGTAAAATAATAAGTACTAATTAACCCGCTTTGCTGACACAAAGTAAACAAATTCTATAAATCGAAATGGTCGTTTTACAGCACGTCGCCGTTTACATAATCAGTTTTGAGGAAACATAATCATTTCTTGGAGCAACGATGGTTCAGTTGGTAGAATACTGGTCCTTTAACCCGAAGGTCTCTGACTCGATCCCGCGGTCTCCAGCAAAACTGAAATTAGGATACTATTGTATCTATTTACAAGTGTCTAATAACATCACAAAGCTCAGGTGGTTCGGAAGTCACCTTTATGAGCTGCTTGTCCCGTCGCGATTTGGCAAGCCACAAGGTAGCGTAAAAGTCGACATTAAATAAGATTAAAAAAAATATAATCGTTTCTTCAATTTGGATTATTTGAAAAAATTTGTACTAGTTTTTTACGGGCTTTAATTCAACGAAAATTTCAAAGTAATTATCAAGCTGTAAAGTTCAAAATAAAATTTAAGCAAACTTTTAATTCCATTAGTGCCTTTTACTCGTTGCGCATAAATTTAGAGCCAAATTAAATTTTACCAAAACTTTCATATGCCAATATTCAATTAATTAGTCTTTTTCGGTACACTTTATGCGTGGAGAAAGTTGGATGAATTTCAATATAATCTGTAGTAGGACGGTGTTAAAAATTTGATAAACTTCTCCCAATCTCGAGCATTTGGAAGAAGGAATTTTTCACGAGTTAATCAAGAAAATTTCCTCGCCGCTGCCATAAAAAGTAGCAATATTTTAAGCCCCTCGGAATGGAGGGCCTCCGCGCATACGTATTTTCAATTAAGCATCTCTATTATATGAAGCCGGTGTCGAGGGTTTTGACTTACGCCCTCTTAAAACTCGGCAAGCAGCAGCGGCTTAAGTCCCCGACGTCCATTGTGTCCGGCTCGGCGTTCCTCCCGGCCGCGGAAAACAATGAGAAACGACCTTTCTGCGCTGGCACGACCGTTAAGAGAAAAAAAAAAGCAAAAAAAAGAAGGACCGAGCGCAACTAAAAGGAAGTAAACGTCCAGGCCGCCCTTAATGAACCGAGGAGGCCAGGAAACTCTGGTGTACTCTCCGCGGAGAGAGGGAGAGAGGAATGCACGTGGCTGAGCGTCTCCGAAGAGGCAGTGCGGCCCTTCTCTCGGCACCGCCAGTCGGTGTGAAATCGACTGGAAAGACAATATGATTTTAAGCGGCGAGCGCTGTAGCGAAATACTAGTTGCCGGCCGCCTCTGTGTGGGAGAGGAATTAATGGAGCAGCATAACGGCTTACGCCGAGCGGCCGACTTCTCTCTCCCCCCGTGAAAGAAACGCAAAGTGCGATTCGTGATATTTGCTATCGGGATAATCACTCGCCGGCCAATAGTGGATATACTACAGGAATTCCATGTCAAGTGGCAATCTCGAGTTGCATCTTCGGAGCCGGGCTTTTTTAAGGAAGCTCCAAAATAATCGCAGCGTAATCTCTCCTTTATCAGCGGCTATTTTCGCTCGAGCATCGACACGAAATCCCTGTACATAGTAGGCAGAGCACGACGCGTTGCGGGCCTCACGCGAGAGGTTAACCTCCTTTAGTCACTTTTCCAATCGACCCGCCGAGGGCTTTCTCTTTTTCGCGAGCGGGAAGGGAGATGTGCACGACGTCGTGGCGCATAGCGAAGCAGGGCGGCGCTCGGTGACGCAACCGCCACCTAAAGCCTTTCTAAGAATTTTCCGCCTCGCGAGATTGACAAAGTGCAGCGGTCCGCTAATTTGGGATGTAAATATCTGGGTCGTCGACGCGGTTACATAAACGACCGTAAACGACTCCGTTCGATTTGCGCAAGCCGAGGGTGCAAGAATTAGCCTTTTTCGAAGTCCATCGCCGCCCTTCGTGAAAATGCAGATGCGAGCTTTATTTAATATGCGAACAAACTGTTGTCCCGGCATAAGCACTGGGTTAATAAATGTTTCGAGTGATTAGATACTCTAGCCAAGTGCTTACGCGTCTGTGAGTTTGTAAGATAATTGCGGAATATGTAATCATCTTTTAAAAGGCGTATCAAGTATCAGATGCTTATCGTGAGCTTAAACATCATTATTACAGGTAACGTATTCTTAATGAAAGCGTCTATTCTGCATTATTTAAATGGGCTCTCTTAAACAAACAATAATGTTTATTTTTTCAAAAAGTTAAGGAAATAAAATATATTAAACTGTGTCTATAATTTAAACAAATGATCTCGTCCAAGTACTTAAGCTCGGGTAAAATTGAATGACCCACTCGGAACTTGGCTAAATTCTAATTTGAATTTCGGTCATTCTCCGGTCTCGCCCCGAATCGGCGACGCCGTCGCCGTTCCATCTTCTGCGAGGCAAACTCTTCGAGTGGTTCCAATCAGAAAATCCATGAGGCAAAGTACATAGAACGAGATAGAGTCAGAGAGAGAGAGGGACTCTGGGTTCCCGTGATTTTTAGAACAATCGCTCGGCAACCAGACAGCCATTATGCATCGGCGACGAGTTCTTGGAGGGGAAAGAAAAAGAGGGGGAGAGACGGGAGGTTATAAGGAGAAACGTCAGTCGCGAGCGCGACGTTCTGTCTCGCACGACCCAAAGCTCTATGTATGCGAAGGCGCGAGAAAACGACGAGGCAGGAATTTTCTGGTTTGCAATGGAGATCCTTGCAGGAGAAGTTGTCGGAGTCGTGAAAACGAAGCTTTGTCCAACTTCCATCCTGCAACGTCTCCTCCTTTTTCCATCTCTATCTCTGCTTTTTGTTTGTCCGGGATCTTGATTGGAGTTTGATTAGAAAGGTACACTTTGGAAGATTTCTGTAAACTTGCAGCACACTATTGACATAATTTCTTGTTGATTTAAATCTTTGAACCGAAAAGCAGTTCTGCAGATTACTATTTAACGGTTCGATTTTTCAAGAAGGATTTATATATTCAGCCGCATAATTTTACTATAAATTATATTACGTAATTTAAAAAAGGGAAAACAAGGTTTATTATATTAGATAATAAGAGCTTGCTTTTCAGTAGTTAACTTTTACTAAGCCGCGTGTAAGAGTTCTACCGTTTCTGCTTATCGAATGAAATCTACTACACCGGTACAAGTATAATAAAGTTTAAAAGACAATTGTCTAGGCTTGAGGCGGACGATAGTAGTTTCAGAAAATAAGGGCATTTCACACGATGTTCTTTATGTCAGTGTTAGCCATTTTCAAGCTGAAACAACGTATCTGAGAATATAAAAGGAAAAATGCCATATTTGTGATACTTTTATCCTAACTGTACTTTCTTCTGATATTGTATTTTGATTGCAGTTTTCCTTTTGCTGCATAATACATTAAATTATTTAATAAAACATTTCTAAGGTAACAACTAGTTTAGTGTAAAAACTATTTTCCCCGCTAAACAACTTTATTTACTAGTATTACATATTTATGTTGGTTTAACGGTTTTGCATAACTTTTGGATTTTAAATTATTCATTGTTATTGAGGTAATATTTTTATAGAAAGAAAAATCATTTTTTTTTAGTTTAAATGAATGCGATGGGCGCGGAAAAATAAAAATGAACCGCGGGAGTTTCAATTATACAGGTTTCCATTATCCAAACAAATTTCCGCAGAAAATGAAAAACGCAGCCTAAGTTAAGTTGAAAGAGCTTAAGAATCCGCTTGCAACGTATCACTCGCGACTCTTAGAAAATTCAGGCTGAAAACTCCTTAAGAAAATAGAGCGCGCATTTACAGAATTAAAATAAGCGGAGCGAAAGAGCTCGGCGCACCAGCCAAAAGCATTAAGCCCAGCCATCTGAATAATAAAACCTCAATGTCTTTACTTTGAAAAAAAGGGGATAGGCAAAAAGAGGAGCGAAAAGGCTTCTTGTCGTCGTCGCGCGCAAAATCTCGGGGAAAAAGCGACGCGTCGCGGGCTCTGAAAGGAACTTAGACGATCTGTCAGCTGTCGCCACTGCAGCGGAATAAGCGCGTGCGCCCAACTTTATCCGTCTCTTTCGCGCGCGAGCTATAAAAGTCGCGCCGGTAATCGCTCGAATTGAAGAGAGAGAGAGAAAGACTAAACGCCGCTCGTGACTCGGCAACGTGCACACACACGTACGAGAAGATAGTAAATACTTTTTCTGCGTGTTTGCATTATGATAATTTATGTGCGCATACGGGCTCGCAGTCCTCTTCTTCTAATTGTTTATTTTTACGAGAGAAATAAACGTCAGGAGGTCTTTTTCACTCTCCGAGCTCTGCCCCTTTCGACTTCTAGCCTTACAGTTTTATAAAAGGAGATCCGCAGCTTTGCGGTCGCCGTCCAGCGAAACGTAACGGAATATTTACGCTGTTGGGGGAGGAATTTTCGTTGTTGCACTGCTCGCCGATGGTCCAATGGTTTTGTATATTTGCAAGTTGGCCTTTTTATTATTGCTTCGGCGGGATCGTTTTCGCGTAAAGCTTCGAGTTTATTGTATTGAAATTTTCGAACAACAAAGTTTTTAAGAAAACATGCGCAGCCGAATAAAATATCATTTTCAAATATTGTTTTTTGCTCGGTGTTTTTTTAAAGGGCGATTTTTCGTTGCTGCTTTTTGCAGACTTTTATTTGCGTAAAATTGCGCGAGCTCAAGAACTTTTTGCTTCGGAAATGGAATATTCTATACATTCTGGCACAGCTTATTTTGTGCGCGAAACAACGCATTAGTATAAACTAAACATGTCCTAAAGCGCAGCCTTGTTTAACATACTCTGCGCCACTCCGCGCAAGTTGGAATAATTTTATACAGTGGATTAAAATAATCCGATGCGAGGTAACGAAATATGATGCAATAATAGTACGTTAGGGATTTCGCTTAATGTTATTGTAAACGTTTAAATAGATATTCCAAGAGGCTTTTCCAACTTTTAATTGATGCAAAACTCTGCAATGCCCGCGAGATTTCTCATATAAAATATCGGTTATTACTTCAATCAGCACTGCATAAAAAGTGTAATTAGCATTCAAAAAATTAATGGTAACATACGCGACTTGAAATTAGTTCATAAATTAAAAGTATCGGATTTTATAATTTCATTTGGTATAATCTTATGCTTTAAAGTGCCTTTAAATATTTTAATTTCAGTGTTGGCAAATAATGAATTATCCGCGCTGCCGTAAATTATCTGTAAGGGAATTACTGCATGGCTCGCATGCAAATAAATTAATTATTTCGCAGTAACAGTTAATGCATTGTATAATTTGATCGAAAATTCAAAATAATCTCGCGGGCGAATGATCTCGCTTCGAAAGCCGGTTAAATTTCGATTTATTTATTCGACCTCGTCAAGCGGACAAGTAGAATATTACCGTTTTCTCACCAGCTTAATTCGCTTCATTCGGTTGGCCGCTGCGTGCGGGGGGGTTGCGCAAAAAACTATTATCTGGCTTTATCGCCAGAGCCGCGCGAGCGAAATCGTACAATATAGTTATTGATATACGATCGAGCGTTATAAAAGGCAACAGCTCTGAAATCTCGGTGGCGGTTATTAAAATCGGCCTGGAATCGATTGGCAAATTATCGGTCCGGCGTCGAAGGCTAACTACAATCATTTTAACAGTCTGTCGCGCGCTCCGGCTTATATACACATAGCGGCGAGGAACGGCAGCAGCACCGGCTGTCTTTTATCGGTCGCATACCTGCGCTCGTTCACGTGTACACGGACGCGTAACTCAACGGGTTTTCAACGTCGGGCTGCCTGTGTGTATAGGGGCGCACTTTGTGCATGTCTCATTGTGCTCCGCGTCGACTACTATGAGTTATGGGTGTTGCTAAAAATGCAAATGGCTGCTGGGAGGAGAGAGAGAGAGAGAGAGAGAGAGAGGGAGTTTGGATGGGAGCGAGCCGGGGCTCGCGCTTACAAGCGTGACTTCTTACTTAATTTATGTAACGAGCGCGGCGGAGGAGGGGGGGAATAAAAGACTATGTCCGCCGGTAGCGCGCCTGACGTGCTGTGCGCTCGCTACGCGGTTTATCAAGCTCTCCGATCGAGCACGAAGCTTTTCATTACGAAAATTTCAACCGCTTTCTGCAGAGCGCGCCCTCTATTTCTCGCCAGAGTTCTGCAGGTTCGCTCGTCGCGCGAAAAGGTCCAGATAAATTGACCGAGTTTTCGCGAGGAGCACCGGAATCCGTTGCGGTGCTCGGAGAAATGGACAGCGATTTCCCAAATAATATAACTTTTCTTTACGTTGTCGCTACCTACAACTGAAAAACCGTTGCTGAAAAGCTTTATCATTTAAATTTTCTGTATGCAAAATTATTTTTCTACATTTTGAATTTATTCAAAGTAATAAAGAGATGTTTCATCGATAATAATAATATTTATTAAATGTATGCTTTATTATTCATTAAAAATGCATTAAAAATAAAAAGTATTCTTTACCGCTCTGCGATTTCCATTAAAATCATAATCACCCAGCTGCAGCTTATCGAATAAAAACATCGCCAAAGACTATTCAATTAAACATTTCCTCATTAAAATATCAAATTTAAGGATTTATTTTGAAATTACGTAATTATTAAAATTTAACGAGCATTGCAAAATGAAATTACAAAAGAGTTTCTCAGAGATATCAAAATCATTTTATGAATGACTTTATACGGCAGCAAGACTATCCTTTATGAAATTTATAGATCCAATGTGACAGCCATAAAGTATTCAATCTTGTATTGAAAAAGTCAAGAATGCAAAGGAGCACGCGGATGCTTGTTCTTATAAGAAATACATACTGACACACGATTAGGTAATAAGTAAAAGCTTTTGTCATGTTGTCGTGAATGTTGCAGCTTATCAGTGAGTCATGCCACTGTCACGCTGTCAATTGAAATGACGTTATACGGTTCTAAGTTGCGTAAATAACGTAGGGAAACACAGTTTCATTCAAGATCTCACTTGTCTACTTTTTTACTTGAAAAAGTTGGCGCTGGCCGTAAATAAAGATGAAACGATGGGTCTCGGAATTAATTAAATGCACACTGCAAGCGACTAGCATAAAATCTGAAACAAGTTGTCGAAACAACGGTGATAAAATTATACAAGGAATTCAATATTCTGGTTTTTCCCCAAAAAAAGGCAGAAAGAGAAAAGAAGAGGCGTGAATCCGGCGATCCAAGTCGTTGTCATCGTCATCTCTCGTAAAACGGCTCGTAACTCGGGCTTGAAAAAATGCCGTAGCAGCCTCCAGTAATTGTAAATCAGGACTGCTATCAACGAGGAGCGAGCCTCGCGCACAAGCGCTCTAATAGCAGCTGCGCAATAAGAAAAATCCTTTGGTAATGGGATCTCTTTTTCCGGGACGAGCGATCGAGAGCGCAGAGCACACAGCGAGCCACAAAAGCGTTTATGCGCGCGCGTATAAACCGCGATCGCGCATCTTTTTTGCCTCCGTATTTACATTCGAGGGCGCGATTGGCTCCCGCGTTTATGTACGTAGGCGCGCCCGCACAAATCGGCGCGAATCTCGTCAAACGAACGCGCTGATTCCCCCGGCGAGTCCATGTGCGTAAAAACCGCTCGGGGATTATGATCGCGCGCGCGGGAAATACAAGCTCGCTCGCAGACCGACGAACGCTGATCGTACGTGAGTATTCCCCTGGAATGTGTACTCTCCGACGCAAACCTCGCGCTTCTGCGAATCCACGAATTTGCATATCTAGCTTTTAATTGCTTTGGCAAAAATTTGATTCGCCTGCCTTTTTAAATTCATTGCCTGCGATTTTTCATCTATTACGAAAAATAATGAAAATAGCTTTCCTCGATGACGCGACAATTTGCAGAGAATAATTTGGTTACACCGTCCCTTGAAACAGATTTTTTGTAATCAGAATTGATGTAAGTTTCTTACTTTCACATAAACGACGAGTCCGGCAATAATATATCAAGGTTTAATTTTCTCCGAGGACACCAGTTTTTCTGTTCGCGGTAATAAAGATTGAGAACGAGTAAGAGACGAGTTTCTGCAAATCTTCTTTCTCATTAAGCGTGTGAACAACGACACAGGAGAAAATATTTCCCTTAAAAAAGTGATTTTAATGTTACCGAGTGCGCTCCTCCGCAAAAAATTAGTTATTTAAAAAAGCAAAGTAAAGTAAAGCAGAAAAAACTGCTGCACATGATGAAAATATCTGAAATACCGTTAAATTCGACTTGAACGAACAAACAAATCTGACGCAGTGTAACACATTCCATCCATTTGACGAGAGAACGAGAGTGTGTGAGGGAGAGACAGGAAGCATCCTGGCTCGCAAAAGGGACGGAAAAAGCAGGTAGAAAGAGAGAGAATTTATTTTCCGCCCCTCTTTCCTCGTTTTGCAGTTTCGTCGGGCTAGACTCACGCACACAGGCTTGTACTACCGTTTCTGCATATTTTATGCTACCGCTGCGACCGCGTATGTGCCGTGTCTATCCATACATAGGGGATTGAAATAGCACAATAGGCATGAAGACTCTCCCGCCGCCGAGCATATACATGTATACGTGCGGAAACCTGACAAGAAGAGGAGACCCGTAGCTCGCCTGCATAATAGATATGTAGAAAATACGTATATATCGCTGGAATTCTCTGACCTCTCCACCTGCAAATCGTGTATTTTCGGCCAGGCAAAAATCAGGCTGGGTCGACGAATTGCAAACTTTGGCGACTTTTTTCATTGTTCATCAAAAATTCAACAATTTTTCATTACGTTCGAGTATCGCATCGATAACTGCTTTCGGGTTTCAATAAAAAATAATGAGTTTTCGCCACGAATTAATGATACTCGCACTACTTTTAAGGGCAAATTCAAATTCATATGAAATTTAAATGCAAAAAAGACGATGGTAGTTTTTTGAAAACCAACATATACTTTTATATCAATTCGCACTTTACGCACAAGCTTATCAATAAAAAATGTTATTTATCTTAATATGCACTTAATAAGATCGAATCGGAATCCTCAAAAGGCCACACACGTACATTTTACTGATTTTTAAAGCGAAAAAGGAGGCAGTCGATTCCGTAACAACTCACAATCTCGGAGATCGAAGAATTTTTATTTCGCTTTTGAACTTCATACAATTAAGATACCGAAAACAAATACTTTATCGAAAATTCAATGTAATTAAATTCGCTTATTAGCGCTTCTATTAAAACAGAAATTCAAAATTTTTTATATTTCTCGTATTCTACCTTCTTATTTCAAAGTTGGATAAAAATTATAAATTCCCGCGTAGAATGATCCAGGTAATGGATGCGCCAACGTGTCTGCTATGTACTTAGATGATCGGGAAAAGCTCGGATAGCTGGATAAATATGTGAAAAGAGGGGAAGCAAAAAACAGGAAGCAGAGAGATGTGCAAAGAAATTCGTTCGACCGAAGCGTCGGGCACGTTTTCTACGAATCATTTGTTATTCTCGCGCAGCGGATCAAACGATATTGCCGCAATCGAACCGCTCGACTTGCATAGAAAATCGCTCGAGTTCTACCCCCTTTTGTCCCGATCCTCCCATTCTGTTTTTTTTTTTTTTTTTTTTTTTTTTTCAACGCAAAGTTTGTTAATTTTTAGTAGCCCATGGAGAATTATTTATAAGTATGTATATATACTTCGAAAGAAAGACGGAATATTTAAAATGTGATATGCAAAAGCTGTTTAGAATTTTCATTAATACACAAACTTCCGGCGTAAATCTTTGATGATTCGGTTTATTATTTAGAACTGAAAAACAATTTTAATAATCAGGTGTTAAAACGTAAATAATCTTGTAACCATGAGAATGAAACTCTGCCGTTGAAAGATCAACAGCTTTGAAGACTCTCAACGCTGCTCTGAAGAAGAGATACGAGAGTAAGAATAACATTGACTTGCAATTTACACTTTACTGTTTTGATTGTTTGAGCTTAAGGCAAGACGATAATTTTCCACATGACAGCAAGTACAACAAAGCATTTTTCTATAATAAATTTTGATTGTTTGAAAATCTTGAACTATTTCAAAAGTAAATACACTCTCGAAAAAGCTTATTCTTATAAGTTAAAATAACCATCCGACCTAGTTCGGTTCTCATTAAAGCATTCCCAGTCAAAATTACACCCATTCGCATCCTGCATTACTTGTTCTTTACGACTAAAGCCCGGAAAAAAAACTTCCTCGTAGCTTGGAGAGGAAAAACAGCAGTTCGCGCGCAATTCCACAAGCAGCCCAGATTTCAGCGCGGCCCTTCGAAAAAAAAGGAAAAACAAAGATCCAACGGAGCACTAAATTTGAATGTCCAATAACTCTCTCTATTTGCTCGGGTCCTGTTTCATTGTCTCTCGCGTCTAATGGAGAGAGCGACGGACCATCGCCGGGCAAATCTAGGATGATGAACGGGCTCGCGTATGGAGAGAGCGCACGACCGCCGCGGGATTTTTGACATTATGCTCGCTGAATCTACATTGTAAATTTAGCATTATACGAAGATCGATGGCATTTTTTGCCGGCGCGAGCTCTCGGGAGCTGCAGATCCTCTCTGTCCCTCTCTCTCTTGCCGGCGGAAAATTGCGCGATCGTCGTCGGCGGATTCAACGTCGGAGAGCCGCTCTTTCTCTCGGGCGGAGGATTCGAAATTGATTAAATCGAGACACGTTTAGCCCATTATTCCTCCGCAGGGATCTTCTTCGTCATATAGGGTTACTCGTGAGTTCCTGTCGGCTCGCTGTTTCTTTAACGGAAAAATATTTAATGCTCGAGGCGAGTTGAGCCTGCTTGGTTCCCTTGGCCGAAAGATAGAAATCCGTTAAGGGCTCGAGTGCTTATTTTACAGGTTGATTTTCGACAAACGCGAGTTCAACTTGCCAATTTACCGGAGAAAGCTCAGAAAAATCTCAGAATAATTGATATTCTTTAATTTTAAAACAAAATTCAGTATTGTGCAACGTCTACTTTCGGTATGTAATTCTTCGTGTATGCACGTACCTATACGTGTGATACTAGCGTAAAACGCAGCAGGTATATGCCGAGTACGGTATTAATGCTATTTCTTCATACTTTGGGTAAACGTGCTTTTAAATTACAATGAGGTATCGACGCGAGCCTTTTATAAACGTATAAATCGGTATACACTTGATTTTTTTAGCATTTCGTTGCCCGCTTGTGAGGAAAACGCTCGTTTATAAGCGAAGCGTTACCTTAATTGGATTTATATCAGAGATGTTGATGAATTTAGAAACTGATGAATTCGCCGAGTCCTGAATCGAGGTAAATGTGCCGTGGGATTTCGCGTGCATTCAATGAGTATATAAAATAATAATATCCCAACAATTGTTACTCTCTCCAAACAACTTTTAAGTTTAATCAAACTTTTGTTTGAGTAAGCTTGAAATTTCAATGAAAGCATCGTTTTCGTCATTAAATTATATTGATGAATTTTAGAAAAAAATGTTTGACGCAAGAATTAGCAGGGCCGACTTGCTACCCGCTGCACCGTGAATTTTGTTCTCACTATAGCCCACCGCGAGTATCAAGCAGCGTACCTTTTAATCTAATATAGCCGCTGGACTTTTTCAATTTCGCACGCAATAAGGGGATGGATCGAGCCCATAAGCAGGCTATCAGCGAAGGAGCAGCGAGAGAAGCAGAAGGGGAGGAGAGGCAGAAGGAGCCCAAGGAGGAGGAGGAGAGAAGAAAGAGAAAAAGGGCAGGATCTCGCAAGGCTCGTCTTGTTGACTTAACGAGAGGCCTTTTTCCGCGTACGCTCGTTAAAAACAACGTGCGCGTCATTTCTCTCTCTCTCTCTCTCTCTCCCTCCCTCCCATTCTCCGTACGCACGCCGCTTCTTTACTGCGAGTCGAGAGGAGGTGCGTGCGGAGAAAACTGGTTTACGAGGAGCTCCTCTCTCTCTCTCTCTCTCTCTAAGTGTATTATACGCCGCGTGTGCGAGCAATCGGTAGCGTGGCCGCTCGCCGCAGAACCGCGAAGAGCCATCGCTCATATGCTCGCCGAGGCGCCTGCTTCTCTTCTATCTTTTCCACGAACGGAGACTGCTGCTGGCCTCGCGTGTATCTGCGCAAGTCGGCAGCTACCAAACTCGGATCTCGTCTGGACTGCGACTGCCTTTTGAAGGCTCAGGTGCCTCGGTGCCGAGTTCATTCATTCGAGCTTCGTTCTTTCTCTCGAGCTCCTCCTTTTGCCTTTAATTAAGGAAGGCACCGTGCCAGAGTCGCGGGCTCTCTGATTTTGCGGATGACGGAGCCGGGCGGTGCATCGTATTGTTCAAGAAGATGTGAAGCACGCTTGATATATTGCTTTTTTCCTAGCCCCGTTACTATACTGGTCATCAAGTTCGATTCGAAATTATTCGTTTAATTTTTTATGGTAAACAGTGCTAGAGCCGTTTTTGGTTTACAAAGTATTAAAAATAGATTTACGGATCAAAATGGATGATGAAATTAAAATTATTTGAAATTTCATACAACATTTAATGAAAGCGTCAACTATGTACATAATTAAAAAGAACCTCTTGTTAGAGCTCTTAAAAAAACGACACAAAATCCCTGCATAAAATATCAAGTCGCACGACTTGCGCATAAACGTCCGCTCAAAACCGCCACGGATTCGAGAACGAAAAAAGGACTCTGAAGGAGAGAGAGAGAGAGAGAGAGAAAAAAGAAAAACATTCCGAATTTCAACGCGAGCGCGTCCTTCAAAAAGAAGCAACAAGCTCGGCGCGTCGAAAAAAGGCGAAATCTCACGCGTGCACCTTAATTTCATTTCCTGGCTTACGGCTTGTATAATTTATCGCCGCGATTTTTTTATCGCTTATAAACTCCGAGAGAGAGAGGCAGTTGTAGTCGGCGCTCGCGTTTGTGTTGTTGGGCGCGAGGAGAGAGGAAACAGGAGCGCAGCTCCTCGTCGAATAAATTTGAATTCCTCCGTCGCTCTCAGCCGTCGAGCAGCATCGCGTCACTGCTATCTCCGTCTTCCTCTCGATCGTCTTTCGATCGGCGCAGATTAATTTCAAAGGCGATCGTCTCGGATAACTCGGCAACTGGCGATGGAGAGGAGCTTGCGCCCCTTTTCACGGGCAGACGAGCATAAAGACGGCGGCATGCAGGCAATGAGCGACGTATCCCCTTCTATCCTCTTTTCACGGAGAGATGGAGAAAAGTCGGCGCGTGCGAATCTACAAGAAGCCTCCTCTGCTCTCCGTTTTAGATGTCCGCTTTAGCTTTTTGGCTTTCTCTGACTCCGACATTCTTATGCCGCTTGAAGCGCAAGTGCGCGCGAGTAACAGGATCTAGATGAAAGAAGGGGACTCTGCTGCTCTGCTTTCCTACCAGGAACTAAATCCAAATTCTTCTCTGTCTTCTTTTTACGAAATTTATATATATATATATACTTCCAAATAAAGTACAACTACTTCTTGAGATTTTAGTTCGTTAAACTTTTCGCTTAATACGCTAATAAATGCAACATTGTAAGACTTGATCTGGGCAGAAAGATAAAATTCCACATTTCTTCTGAAGATTGTAAAGAAGGGTAATACGATTATTATACCTGGCGTCGAACCCGAGGGCAACATTTTTACATCTAGTTAATTTAATAGATAGTTCGTCGAGCCAATCTAAAAAAACGATTGCCAAAGTAATCCAGATAAGGAAAAACTAGCGATTTAACGAGAATTATATAACGCGGGGGCTTTCTATATAATGCAGGACGAGGAGGTAAAACAAGAGAAAGGCAAGAGCCAAGTGTTCGAGGGAAAAATAGTCAGAGATTAAATTTTAAGGTCCGTTTCATTATTTATTTGAAGGCAGTATTTTTTCTATTTTATAACGGCAAAATGTTAGCCCCTATACGTATATTAAGCATGAACAGCAGTTGAAAGTTTTGTTCCGTAACTGATGGCTGTGCTATATTTTTGTCCCAATGCTTATCGAATAAGGACTTTGAAACTGGCCGTCATAATTTTACGTTCAAATAATATTCACGAGCCGCAGGGTGACTCGAAAATAAAAGGCAGAATCGGTGAAAGCTGACGATAAATCTTGCCTTTTAGTTTGGCTCACAATTTCAACGACTAATTGAGCATTGATTAATAATTGTATTATCGCTGTTAAAAGTTGCACAACTCATATCTTACGAGATCAATGTGTCCTCGTTGTCGATTACTCAAAATAAATTTACACTGCCTTACCATTCTGTTATTACTTTTATAAATGATTTGGTTTCCTGAACTATAAAATATCCATCCGACGATTTGTTGATAATATTCAGGCAGGTATTTATTAATCGCGTTTAGCAAATAAATTTGCATTGTTCGTCCGATCAGTTATATCTATCGGGAATTGTATTCGCGGTGAGCAGTCGACTATCGCCGGCAAAGCGAAAATACATGCCCGGAGTTTATTTTTAATGCAAATTTTGTTCGACTACAGCATATTTAATTAAGAAGCGCAGTGTATCGTGTACCTTGTTCTGCGTACCGCGCGCAGTAAGTAATTTTGTAAAGTTATATATGCTTTCATACTAAAGAACAAGGAGGCGAGAGCACGAGGAAAAAGTCTGCCTATAAATTATTCTAATTTTTAATGAGACTCTTTCGAATCGCAAAATTAAACACACAAAGTGTACACTGTCTTACTTTTGCTATTATTATTTTTATTATTAGCCTTTAACGAGAGGATGAATTTACAGATGAGGCCAATTAAAGTTCTGCAGCAGTTTATCGGTGAATAATCGTATAAAAAAAAGTTTACTTCGACTTAGTTCAAGTTTTCGAAAACTTCTAAACTATCCAGTACATCGGAGATTGCTGTAATTCTTAGCATTCTTAAACGTCTGATTATCTTGGATAGGAAAAGAAATATAATCCTATCAAGATTGTAAGTAGATGACATCACAACTCTAAATCGTGCACAACGTGACGTCACAATAGAGCCCAAATACTTCATGTACATTTCGCAAATCTACTTGTTTCAACACAGCAGTCGAAAAAATCTGGAACTACTTGGACGCCATCGCATCCCGGATCAGAAGTAATAAATGACAAACCATTATTCACCTTTTCCTCGAGTAGTATTTCAAATTTTAATCTAAACATTGGTCCCTAAGCTAGTAAGTATTGCTAATTGAAAATAGTTCCTAATGAATTGAAAGTTACCGCTTGACGGGGTTAGAGGTTAATCATCTAAACTCTCAGCGGGCTCTCGGGCAGGTCGAAAAGAATCTGTTTGTAAAAGCGCTAATGCGCACCACACCCTAAAGTTAGAGAGCATTTTAAAGCGCGCTCGGATAAGCCTCGCGAGGAGGAGAGAAAGCAAGTAAGCAAGGGCCGCGTTTCTCAAGTGTTGCTCGTTTGCTGAATAACTTGGCCTCTGGTATTCAGATTCCTTGATATCTTGACAGGTCTTCTTCCCGCTCACACTCGCTTTGTTATTTTTGCCTCTCGCTCTGGCGCGTAGCTTCGAGCCGTTAACCTAACAACTCTCCTCTCTTGTCTGCCTTATCGCGCCTCAGCTGGCAAAAATCCGGGCTGTACGTCGTGCCGCGGAAGGGAAGGAGGCTATCTCTGCTCGACGGCTTCTGCGGCCACGTTTTCTCCCTCCCCCATTGCAGGCTCCTGTAAAAATCATCGAGCGGCTTTCGAACTCCCCGAGATCATTGTTGCACGAGCTGTGTGTCTGTGTACGGGGATACGAGATAGACGTGCGCCACGAGTGCAGATTTTGCCCCAGTTGCCGTCGGCCGATTTTTATGTATGCCCCGGCATATCGCGCCGCGCACATGCCTGTTAGGACGGCGATGCGCTCGCCGGAGAATCGAACTTTCCGAGATGTATTTCTTTCTTCGGGAGTGACTGACTTACAATTAGGGCCTAATCTGAGCTCGATTTTTAATTACATTCGGGAAAAGACTTGTATTTTTCACGTATGTGTAGAAACAAAAAAGTCAGAGAAAACTTGTTTCTGAAAAGAAAAAGAAAATCTTATCGTTAGTAAGTGTAGAAAGATGTCTTTACACATTGCAACTTGCGACTTGCGTCCCTGCTTCTTAACCGAATAAGCGCACTTGACGTTTCGTCACGGTAACGAACGTTCTTACCGGC
The DNA here is from genome assembly GCA_035582975.1 of Ormyrus labotus. NCBI lineage: Eukaryota > Metazoa > Arthropoda > Insecta > Hymenoptera > Ormyridae > Ormyrus > Ormyrus labotus. Next base: position 452,671 of record JAWWEO010000049.1, on the reverse strand, counting down.
TTTTCCTCGAAAATTTTCTTCGAACTCTCAAGCTGCGCTACTCGAGAATTTTCCCCGTTGCTGTATTACTTGTCTTTTCGTTAACGAGGAGCGGAACTGGACCACCGCGCTCAAGAATGGCCGTTAATAAAGTATCGAGCTTTCTCCGGAACTCGAGAAAATTTAATTGGTCGACTTGACGTGATTTCCGAATGATTAAGCGTAGTGTTGTTTTCGTCGGTTAAAGAGATTCTTACGTGCCGACTGAATGGGTCGGTTTGTTCTGCCAGTCAGAAAATTAGATTGAAACTAATTAAGCGTACACTTGAATACCCTCGACAAAACGCAAAATAAAAAGTCCATGGGAATCTCGGAAAATGTTGACTCGAATAGTTCAAGTACGTACAAATGAATTGCTTTATAGGTTCACCTCTTCCAGTGAGAATTCTATCTAATTAGTAATACTAAGTTTCAAACAAGCAAATTGATTTTACCGTAAAAAGAGCGGATACTTAAACAATGGGAGACAGAAACCGAGTGTTTCCTATTCTTTCGTTATTTTTAATTATGCTAAAGTAAGCTTAACAAATCAATAACCAACATTAACACGTATCAAACCCTTGCAAATTAACATTTCGTAAGTGTCGATATGCAACATTTCAAGTCCCTATCTATTTTGAATTTAAACATTTAGTTAGCTCGATAAGTATAAGAAGCTCAAGAGGTAGAAAAAAGGCAAACAGCTTTCCCCAATCGACTGATCGCCACGTAGTTCTTCAATAATGGGAGAAATTAATCATTGCCACGATTCCAAGTTAATTGTGATGAAGCAGACGAGGATAATTCGATGGAGTGTATTTGTATAGCTAGACTTTGCATGTTTATTAGCTCTCCTGTTAGTTAATTGAACTTACAGAATACGCAAGCAGAATAAATATTAATTTCACTAATGTATACCCATTCGCGCAGTTGCAAACACATTTTTCAATAATTATTTTTATACCACTCTAACCTCAAAATCACGACTTTGACGTTTTTTCGGCGCACTCGTGGTATAACATAATATTTGATACTAATGTTTTACTTCGTGCTCGGGAGAAAAAAAAAATATTCAACTTCCACCCCAGTGTCGAAAAGTACTATTAATAATTTTTCTTCCTAGTATAAAAATACGTCTTCGTTAGTAGTAGTTTCGTATTTTATCATTTTTTAATCAAATATTACATCATACCAGTAATAATACAGAAGGTAAAAATAGATGAGATAAAAAAATCTTTTTAAAATCCCTTTTACTTGGATAAAAAATACAGACAAAGCGTAATTTTTATTAGAAATGTGTAAGTAGAAGTGCATGGCTAATATTAATCTGTATTTAGTTATGAAAGCGGTCATGACACCTAAATTAGAAATCAATATGTATTAACACGAGATTGGAATAGTTTCCAAGTAATTATTACCGCGTTGATGAGTTTCTGTGTAACTATAAGGAATCAGAATAAAGCGAGTGAAAAATAAATGTTTAAAATTTTTGTTGGTTAGTTTTATGCAAATAATAAAAATCTCTCGTCGCAAATGAATTTTCCAGTAGAAGGCCAGACTCGAAGGCGAAACATCATCATTCAAGAAATCGTTTGGTCCATCCAATATGGTAACGAGGACGCGCATCCCCGCAGGTCGAGCTGTCGTTCCTGACATTCGCCCGAAGCGTCTTCTTTAAATAAGTCGATCGGGGGCAGCTTCGTCTAGCGAACAGAGCCATGAATGAAAAGCCAAAGGAATCGTCGACGATCCGCGGCGCCGGTTGCATTCGGGTCGAAAGACTCTCGCGGTCTCTTTGTAATCACGTCCGCGCGTCTGCGTACATTCTTGCCCGATAAATATACCCTCTGGCAGCATAATCCAACCTCTCTCCCCCTCTTTCTCCCGACCGTCGCAGCACCGGTAGCTTCTGAGAACCAGCCCGGAGGTTCAGCTGTTCCCTCTCTTTCTCATCCTCCGCCTCTCGGTGCGGGCACTTATCCACACGCGCGCGTACGATCATCGCTCCTTTTATCCTCGGCGGCTTACGCAAATATATCACCGCTAAAGAAAGCCCGATATTTCGTTATTTTCCCCCGTCGTTTTTTCTGTATCTCAGCTTCTTATCTGGCCGCCGCGACAAAGCCGAGGAAAGAAGAAGAAGAAGACACGGCCTCGTCGATCGTCCCACGGGGACACTTGCGCCTGCGTATTTCCCGGCGGACGAAGCCCTAACGGCACACGCGCTTTTTCCCTCCTCGCTTCTTGCGTTCGCGCTTTTACTCCGGAATTTTTATAGTCCGGACTGGTTACGGGGAGAGGCGAGAATTCGAGCGATGCTCTTAATTAGATTAGTCGGCAAGATTCGCGGGGACTAATTAAGAGCCGAGCTCTTATTGTGCCTTTTCATCGATGATATCGAGCGCCTCGACGACGCACATGAATTCACAGGATATGTCATTGCTGCGGTAATGCCTGATGAACTTTAGATGTCCTATTTCAATAGCATTACTGTGCTGTGCTGTGAGAACTTTGAACTTTCCGGACAGGGAGTTTAGCAGTATTGTGGAGCAATCAATCGTCAAGATTATTGCTCAAAGTTGTGTAAAATGTGGGGGGGAAAGGTTTTTAAATCTTTCGATATCCTTTGAATTATTAATAAAGAGATTCAGAGGTGCAAGTTTTAAAGTTGTTTTGCGCGAGGGAAGCATTGAATTTTTCGAGATAGGAAGGAAGGATAAAGCACTGCGTCATCGTGAATTAGATTATCAAAAATGGCCTCTTGCGCATTCAAATGTATTCATCGTAACGATGGGAATCCCATTCTATTTCGGTTATCTTATCTCTCGTATTGTAACGAATTTTAGCGTGTATTTTACCCGAAGTTATCATGTTGAAGATGCAGAAACATTCGGTACTACGAAATACATCCCGTGTAATCTGATCAAAATTTGTGCTCCGGAGGCTTTTCAGCCCGTCCGCGTTCTAAAGTTAGCATAAATCTGATTGGACGCTTCTCTGAAATACCCGAGCGCAAAGCGTCTTGTCCTTATCAGCCTTAACGGCCTCGCGAATGTCCGCGCTGAATTTGATTTTGAATCGAACTCTCCCTCTCCGGAGGTTATTCTCTCCTTCTATACCTTCGTCTCTTGGTCGTTTTTTGCTTATTCCTGCAGCGGCGCGTCTCGGAGCGCAAACGTGACTGAAAGTATCGGAAACTGTAAACAGGTTTCGTCGAGATCATCTGACTGGTCGCGAGAATTTCGATTCGATTTATCGACGCCACTTTTTAAAGATCGTAATCTCGTTACCGAGTTAAATCATACCGGGCGGCGCAGAAATTCTTTACACGGAATTCTTCGCGCGCGAGGATTCGAATTATTTCGTAATGAACGAGAGGAAAGCCCTGGCAAGCCTAATAATTCATCGGCCCTTGTGTGTTGCGCGTCTCCGCGGCTCCGCTGAAAGCAAACTTCTTTTTGCGGCTGCAACTGCATGTTGTAACTGGTAAATAGCCGTCGAAAAAATTCCAAAAGGCGGATATTTGGTATGTTAATTGTTGCTCTGCCTCACTTTACCGTACCTTAGGAGATACACGTGTCGGAAACGCTTTTAGAGTTTTTGTTTAGCGTCGAAATTAAATTACTATTATATATACCGGGGCTTGTCCAATTGTCAGTTGAATATGAAACTTACCTGAAACAGAGAACAATAACATCATGTAAATAATTATAAATTAACAATTTTCAGTAATTAAAGTTTTAATTAATTATATGTATAAGAACGGAATTCTTGTCATTTTTAATTTTAAAAAACGTAAAAAATAATGAAATGGATATGTAAATATGGAAATTAACCTGCAGGCGGCTGGCAGAGCTATATAATATTTATGAATATATGTTATGATGTATATAATAATTTATTTATACACAGTGTGCCAGAATGGGACGTAAGAACCATTTAGTACCTTATACATGCGTAGTTCCTTGCTTTGAACATTTTCGTAAGATATTGCAGGTAACTCTTACAATCATAGAAATAACTAAAATATTTAATCCCAATGACCTTTACCAGGTAATTAGTGCCTAATACATCTCACAAAGCTAATTGGTCTATGGCAGTGGTATAAAGGCAACGAGAGCAGGGATTTATCCATCTCATCCAAGGCAAGTCTAATGCCAGCCTAACTGAAATAAGCCGGGGGAGTGCATAGTATGAAACATTAAAACGCGACGGAGGGTATCAACGAGTATTAGCTTGCCGGACGGAGCAGAAGTCCATCAGGACTTTAGCAGCATCCACAAAGAACGCGAAGCACCGCCTGTTTGTCGATATGTGTATATGCTTTCAATGAAATATTTACATTTAGATTCGTTTCGTGTATTCGCCTGAAATCCGAACCGTTATTGCCTCAGCGATTCAAAAATCGCAGCAATTCTACCGGGCTTTATGGCTGACAATCGTCGCCAGTTCAGAAATTTGTTATGCGTAACTTCCCGTTTCTGTGCAATATCCCGCATTGAATTCTCTTTTTTCTTTTTCATGGAAAAGTTATCAACTCTTTTATTTATCTCGCATTTTTAACATGCCAAAAAGATTTTTATAAGATTCCTTGCGATCGATTGTTATTTGCCTTGAACTTATTGAAGAATTTATCTTTTATTGATCAAGAGGTACGTTTTGCATTGAGAAAGAAAATTATCCAATTGCAGGGGAGAAATTATAAAACGAGAAATCTGTTTAAAAAAAAAAATAGTATAAACTCCCTCGGGACATGAGAATTTTGTGTATTTTCTGAACGGCTGCCGTTACGAGGACAATACGAGCGAACTTTAAAAATGTAAAATGTAATCATGAAAAAAAGCTGTTTTCCAGCTGTTGGTGTATCGTAAAAAACTTTTTGGAAGCATTGTTCGTTGAAATGTTGCTTGTACAGACTTTTTGTTTTCATTGAGCTAAAAGTTGACGAAAATGAACTGACTGTTGTTGAGATTTTGTTTTCTCGTAAAAAAGCCAAATACTAGTGTAAATGACGTGACAGAAGTGATAATAATTAAACTTTTAGTAGCGAATAATCAACTTTATTAGTCTCGGATTACAATGAAAAACTAAAACTAAAGCTCTCGCTCCGAACCGTCCGGAAGGTGAGAAAAAAATGTCGACAAAACTGTTTTCTATTATTATATTATTTTTTTTGTTGCTATGGAGATAAAACAATTTCTAATCTCCGCGGCGTCTCGTCCACGCATCTCTTACATGCGTCACGTTATTCCTCTTTCGTGATCTTAGTGGCGCTAAGATCGAAGAAAACTTGCGGTCCCGCACGATTCTTTAATCGCCGTACT